>JAVFBX010173766.1:0-14940 GCA_034783855.1 Mopalia kennerleyi
GAAAAATACAGAAACTCGCCGATTTTTGTTTAGGAGCCAAAATTAGGTCACCCCACGGTTAGGGGGCCTTTAAACATCATGTACTATACGATTAACTTTTATGCGATTAATTCAATGTTTTCGCTTTGACATCAATATTGAAGTGGTTTTAATAAAAAATAAATTATAATAAACAAAATTTAAATTTTTTTGTTGTTTTTTAAATATTTAAATAAATTTCTCACTAGACGTAGGATTTTATGTGACACACAGTTGCATGATTTTCCAGGCATGGTGTCACTCTTCATTTTGTCCCTGTTAGCTGTGGAGGAACATCAATTTTTCAACAGAGTATTTGTATAGTACACTTCACATTATGGTTATGTCGCTGTTCACTACCCTCATATAATTGAAGCACACTTAAGCATGGGTCAAACACCAATCAATCAATCAATCAATCAATCAATCAATCAATCAATCAATCAATCAATCAATCATTGTGTGTTTCCTAGAGTTCAGAACTAAGAACAGTAGCAGCAGAGGGCATGGCCAAACTCCTCCTGTCTGGTCGTGTGATGTCTGCTAAACTCCTCTCTCATCTCATCCTACTCTGGTATAACCCAGTCACCGAGGAGGACACACATCTCAGACACTGCCTCGGAACTTTCTTCCCAGTCTTCGCCATTGCTGGACGGTAATGTCATTCTACTCTTTTTATTTGTTTTACAAAGCAAGTTTTTAATATAGGGCGGTATTCAATTTTTCTAGTATAAGTCCATCCTTAAAATTACATGTGTTTCCAATAACCCATACCGACCCATCAAAAACTGAATATATTGGGTAGGTGGGGGTTTTTTTTAATGTTTTTTTTTTACATTTTAAGAGAAATAAAATATCATAAAAGCCAAACCTTGCCTGAGCTGATATCTTTCAACGATTTTTTCAAATGGCAGATTTTTTTTTTTTTAAAGCAACGTCTTCAAACGTTAACAGAACTGAATTTAGCGGAATTGAGTAGAAGTGTATCTCAGGTCTTATCGCCCTTGTCATGTGGATTAAAGTTATCAATCTCTACCAGAGTTGTCATTCATGCACAATATTACGACATCTTCGTTTTGTGTCTTCTTTACCATGCCCGAGAACAAACGTTTCCCATATTGTGTCATGCTTAATTTCACTGTCATAATGATGCGGGGCACAACTGACACACTGCCTTCACAGGGCTGACATATTGCCGAGTTGGGTGCTAAATCACCAACGAAACAAATGTGCTTATCCATGTTTTTCATGGGTTCATTACTAGAAACACAGATATGTTTAAGGATGGCCTAAAATATTTCAATTTTGCTTGAGGTTAGTTATGGTAAAATAGTTTACAAACAATGAGAATTGCTTTATTTTAATGGCCTGTACATAAAAAGGTTAACAAAATAAGCACAATATATAATATTTTGATGCTTGTAAGATGAAAAAGTCCCAAAATGATTTTATGTTTACGGTTTCTTGGAATTCAGTAGTTTAAAGCACTTGGCTATGGTTCAGTGATTATCATGTAAACCTTCTGATCCTCCATCGATGTGCACCAATTACAGATTTGAGTCCCCAATGCACCTCCGGAGAGTCAAATGAGAGGACATGTGTAATTATGGGCAGAATTTCCCCCCATATTTAAATAATGCAAAGTAAGATGTAAACAATACAACATATGAGTGACAAACCCTTGAGTATGATATTGCACACCAAACAAAACAATCTGTTAATATGTGAGCATTATAAAAGAATAAATAGAGATTATCAATAATCCATATATATTACTCAGTGTTATAGTTGTTTGTTTTTAGCTGTAACCAGGAGGTCCTGGAGGAAGCCTTTATGCCCACGATGAGAACTATATTTAACGCTCCTTCCTCCAGTCCACTGGCGGATGTAGACGCTAACAATGTGGCTGAATTACTCACACAACTAACCAGTGCTCGTCTATTGGCACAGAATCAAAACATCAAGAGGGATCAAATCAAGGTAAGTGTCTTGCAATTTCTCAATTAATCTGTAAATATGTCTGAATACAACAATTCACTCTGTGAAATACGGTGTGAAATCATTTCCTGTCTGGTCTATGTATTTTTTTTGCAAATTACTTTGAGAGTGGTTTGTTCACCCATTGGGCTGGTATGGCATCAGACGTGCAATTAGCTTTAATATGGCATAAAATCCCAATCAATCAATCAAACCAGTCCACAAGGGCAGTCATGCTATTCAGGTAATGAATGAGAAATTAATCATGTTTCAAATGGTTTATTATGTGAGTAAAAGATATTTGTTTGTTCTCTCTCCGTTCCAGGACCATGTTATTCATGATAACCTAGCCCTGGAGGTGTGTAATGAAATACTCTCTCACCCGGACTCATTCAGTGTTAAAGTGCTGGTGAAAACACTTAATAACCTACACATCAGCTCTGATGACATCTCATCGGTCAAGAACCTCTCCTCGCTCTCTGAACAGATGCTAGAGGTAAGTGACCAATCGGAACCTCTCCTCGCTCTCTGAACAGATGCTAGAGGTAAGTGACCAATCAGAACCTCTCCTCGATCTCTGAACAGATGCTAGAGGTAAGTGACCAATCGGAACCTCTCCTCGATCTCTGAACAGATGCAAGAGGTAAGTGACCAATCGGAACCTCTCCTCACTCTCTGAACAGATGTTAGAGGTAAGTGACCAATTAGAACCGCTCCTCACTATCTGAACAGATGTTAGAGGTAAGTGACCAATCAGGACCGCTCCCCACTATCTGAACAGATGCAAGAGGTAACTGGCCAATCAGAATCTATCCTCACTATGTGAACAGATGCTAGAGGTAATTGACCAATCGGAACCTCTCCTCACTATCTGAACAGATGCTAGAGGTAACTGGCCAATCAGAAACTCTGATTAATGAATAACTTTATATGGATGTTGAATGACTGTTTAATTATTACAGATACAGATATTATGACAAAGGTAAAGTTTAACAGTGAGAAAACTCTATGCATAAATTTTTACCAACAGATTGTGTTATTCGCTTATTATTTTTGGTCAATATCTAGCCTACATTTTGTTTGATTGTTTTTTCTCTCTTTCAGCAATTTGTCATTTTATTTTGTCCATGAATACAACTAAACCAATGACTTACCTGCTGTATGGATGATATGGTTAAGCTGAACACAAGAACCTGAAATTCATTAATTAATTGAAAAGTTACAGTTAAAATATTTTTGTGTTTTTCATTTCAGACTGTAAAAGATAAGATGTGTGTCAAAGGTCTACAGAAGTTTGACTCCAGTCTTACTGAAATGATAGAGAAATTAAAATCACCTGCAGAAATTTCAAATGACACCACTCTGCCTGAAGAAACACAGGTAAGTCTCAGTGAAATGCTGGAGAAATTAAAAGCGGTATACCATGGGGTAATTACACTGTATATTTATATAACATATATATGAGAACGGCCGTTTGCGCTAATTCTTTTCATGTAACCGAACGATAGGTCTCCATAAAATGTTACAGAAAAGTTTAAAATACACCACTCTGTCTAAGGAAACACAGATAAGTCTCTCTACTTTAGGTGATCAGAGCATGCCTGCTATTGTCAAATTGACATTTTGTATTCTGTTTTATGAGTTCAACTACATGTAGACTCAACTGCCTGCATGGAAAGAGAGGTTTTAATATTATATGTTATAAATTATTTTCTAATAAAGCTTTCACATACATGTATAAGACTTCACATTATGGTTGAACCCTCTGGCTAAGGGCTAGGCACTTTGCTTGGAGAGTAGCAATGCTCTCTTTACTTAGGACTGGAGGAATTTTAACTTTCCAATAGTGTCCAAACACTTCACATTTTATGGTTCTGCTAGTGTCAATATTTGTTGGATACACTGCTGTCATATAAGTGAAATACCCTTGAGCACAACGTAAAGCACCAATCAATCCATCAATCAGTCATTAGGGTTCTGTTGTTGTTTACCCTTTGGAAGTGAAAACCATTGAGCATGGGGATAAACACAAACAAATCAATCACATAAAATTTTACTTTCCTTATGTTTTCCAGGTTAAGACCGAGGAGACAGAAGTCCAAAATCAAGATGAAGGTGAACAAATCACTATACAAGTGGAGAATTTGGACATTGGAGAACCTGGTGAAGGAGACATAACTGTGGATCAAACCAAAAATACTGGTACTAATGCAATTAAAGAAGATTGTTGCCCAAGCTTAAAAATTTACAAATTGGCAATTTCTTCAAGTTTGCTTTTTCTAATCTGATTATTAAAGTCATGTGGAATTGTGGCATTGTATATCTAGGACTTAAAACTGGATCCACTCATGTCTGTATGACTAAATGGACAGTTTTGACATAAATTGGCAAATGCTTGACATATATATACGTTCCACTTTCCATCCATTTATCTGTATTTTGCATAACCGCTTTATCAAATGTTAGCAATCTGCGGAACTTTTTGTGAACTTCAGTGATTTTTAAACAAAGCCTGTGTGATTTGAACCCCTCGATAGTGCTCTATGACCTGATTTTAGTTTGCAATACAATGCTTTTTTTTTAACAGGTGCCACTTGGAAAACACCAGCTAAAAGTGTGAAGAAGATCAAACCTCGAGCATCTACTAAAACCCCTGCTCCTTACAACCCTACCAGGTACCCTACACTTTCACCTAGCTGGATTCATTGACTACTGATTATTACCATGCCCAAGGCTATGTCACTTGAATGCTCTATGTAAACTTGTTAAGTTACTCCAGTTACAGGATTCGATTTTGAACCAAAAATAAGTTATGAAAAAAGTTTTGATTACCCCAACTTCAGGACATTTAGTGAAGTTTAGTTACAAATTAAAACTATAGCTTAGGGAAAAATCTATAGAACTACATTTTTGCAAGTAAATTATTACTGAAATTCAGCATTGAGCGATACTACATTTTCTGGTGTGATGGATTTCAGGATTGCATTAAGATTTAATAAGCAACAATAAGCCGATCTGTTTGTGAAGTCTTTAACCATAAGGCTGGCACGCCATAGGAGTGACATAATCTTTAGTACAGCATAAACCCCCCAATCAAACAAACATCTTCTGGAATTGAATATATATATATGAATACTTTAGCTTACCCTACACTTACCGTAAGTGAAATAAATGAAAAAAAAATTTTCTTCATCTGTACATTCCACCGATACAAAGTATCGCATAATCAGTGCAGACATTAAGTAACACTTGTAGTGATTTAGCCGAAGGACACACAAGACACATATCATCCGCGTAAAGTAAGTGGTTAATGAAATGTCCAGCAATGTTACAGCCGACACCTGCGCTACTTAACAGTAAGTCGAGATCGTGGAGGTATATTGCGAACAAAGAAGGAGACAGTATTCCCCCTTGCCTTACGCCATTTGAAACACTGAAGAAACCAGACAAGCATGATCCCCATTTGATTACAAATTGCTGAATATTAAACCACTCATTCAGGAGATTAATATAACATAGTGGTATATTTCGGTCGATTAGTTTTTTCAAAAGAGTCCAGTGGTTGACTCGGTCAAATGCCTTACTGGCATCAAGGTAACACACAAACACCGGACTACCGTTACTCCTATAAAAATTCACAACCTCTTTCAGTACATAAATGCATTGGTCAGTTGAGTGTTGCTGTTTAAAACCAAATTGACAATCTGAGCTGTAGAGATGCTTTTCACATTCAGTAAGAATTATCTTTTCAACAACCTTAGATAAAACATTGGCAACGGCAATAGGCCTGTAGTTGTCCGATTTAGTGATATCACTAGATTTATTTTTAACTATCGGACTAATTATAACATAGGACATTTCTGTTGGAAAACAACCGTGATACAACATAGTATTAAAACATAGGGTAAGATGTATATACAATTCATTCGGGGCATATTTTAAATGCTCAGCAGTCAAGCCGTCCATACCAGGAGATTTATTAGGCTTCATACTATCAATGATGTTCCATAATAATGCTGTCGAGATACATGGAACATTATTAGTTGAGCGCCGGTACTTACCGAGGGTATCCAGTACAAATTTTTTATTGGTTGTAGTTTTTACACAATTAAGAATATTATCAAACTTGTTTTTCCATAGATTAACAATTTCTTTCTCACCCTGTACATTGTCAATTACGCAAGGTAGTGTCATGCGTTTGGCATTAGCCATATTCACCTGATCCCAAAATTCGACAGAGGAATTATTAGACAGAGCTTCCGCCATCTTGTCAGCTCTAATATTCTCTTCAAGCTTTTTACAAGATTTTAAAGCATATTTAAACTGACGCCTAGTATGAGTCATATAGTCCGCAATTGGACCAGACCTGGGACTACCATGTTCTCTCCATAGAAGAAAACTCGTTCGGGCATGAGCATGCAAGTCCGAAACTTGATCGTTCCAGCCAGGGACATTATATTCACGATTAGATTTATGTTTAGCAAGGAACTCTTTACCATTAGAAAAAATTGCATGAACAATAGAGTTGTAGTAATTACATATATCGTCATGATGATTGCTATCACACTCATTACTATATAAAACCAGTCTTCCTAATATTCCAGCCTCCAAATCAAGTTAACGAGTACAATTCATGTTTTGTACACTGGTGAATTTAAATCAATAAAATTAATGAATTATGTACATACATTAGCTGTGACTGAAGGTTTGGATTGTCATTTTGTGTGCGACAATTTGACCGACAGTCGGTAATAGGTGTGTAAAACAACTTTGACAACTGTATACCATTGTGCAAAAGTTAATTTTTTAAACTTTAATCTAAAAAACGAACACTGGAAACTATCGGAACAGAGATCTATTCACAACGTTTACAAGCGTTTGACTCAATACTGATTTGATCGTTTACTTAAATCAATTTACAAATTCGACATACAACTCACAAATAAATGAATTGTTCTCGTGAGTAAACCTAAAACGTTACAATGTTGACAGTAATCTTCTACTGGATGCCAGTCGCGTTGGTGACTGTTGTAAGGCTTACTTTGTCTTCATATAGAAAATAATCAATACATTCGACATGTAACTTTAAACATTCTTTATCCAATACAGAAGCTGTTTTCGGAAGCCTGTATCTGTCTAGAAAACGGCAATGAAGACTGTTATCATAGTGGTCCTCTGTGTTCTTCTCGCTGGGTGTTGTGTTGTTGACTGCGTGTCGAGCAAACATGAGGATCCTGGCGTAAAGGCCGTTGAAAGACGTAAGTGTTACTGGTAATTAAAAACCGTCTGACTGTGTTAAATTAGTAATGACGTAATGGCCATTGACCGCATGCTGTTCCATTGTCTGGTCGACTTTGACCATGTCAAATATGTAGTCGGCTTCTTTGCGACTGCCTCTTGTAAGCCTGTACTCACCGTCTTTACTGTGTATGGTGGCTTGAGAATGTCCCATTATAAATCACACTAAATCTGAAAATGACCTGCTTATGTCAATAAGCCTATTTGGGGTCTATATCATTCGACATAGGCCTAATCAATATTCTCTCGTTTACTGGGGATTATATTTTCGCAATGGACTGTCGTTATACACGAGACCATAGATATCAATATGTATCCATTCTACATATCGGTCATATATGTTTAATGTGGAAAACAAAAAAGGCTTGCCTCAACCTGGATTCGGCTCTCTGACCTCTCTCAGGCATATATTCTTAGTTTAGCAATGTGGTAAAGTATAGTTACAACTCCGAAGAAAGACAATGCATTTTTTTTTACTCAACGTTTCGGTTTATTGATCATACCATCATCACAGTTTTCAAGAAACTCTTGATTATGGATATTTCGATAAACTAAGAATAAATTATTTGTATATACCATAACATAGAACAGTGAGAAAATAGTTAAGAACATACCCTTTTTCTAACTGTACTTTATAACCGATTACAATAAAAAAAAAACATATCTTAAAATCGTATATAACAGTTTTGTGTTTAAATTGATAATAATTTCACAATTAAATTCTACATATCTATTATTTTTATTAAAAAGAAAGTTACACGTTTATTACACAATGAAATTTCTGATACGCTTGTTTGTGTTTTCAAACTTTTGGACTACTGAACTAGTAAAGAGTTTTTACATTTCAGAAATTCTAATGTCTATGCTGATTTTCAGAGAACAGTCCATTGCGGTCTAAAGTATCGTTCATATAAAGTATTCCACTATTGACCCAATTTTGAAAAACAAATGTTCCTGTTAACATGTATATATCTGTTTCCCCATATAACTTGATGAACTTCTTCACATGGTTTATATCTACCTCCACATCTCACACAGTATCTCAAACTTTCTTTATAAAACTAGTATGTCACCAATTTTACATACGCTTTTGAGTGAGTGAGTTTGTGAGTGAGCGTGGAATCAATCAATCAAATCAATCTTGAATTTTTGTTTGTTTCAGCTGATGAGAATGGGATATCTGGAAATGTAAAACGAGAGGCAGTGACACTTGGCGATTATGGATTATTTCGAAAATCCAGAGACTCACCTTCATATAGAAAGCTAGTCACATCAAACACTTTAGAACTGAACTGATGCTTCTACTGTTAATAAAATGTTAACGTACACTTTTTGGTTTGGAATGTTTTCCTTTGAACTGTTTTGCGTCAATATGACATCCTTTGTATTATGGCGTTCGATTACCGAAGAAGAGACATTTCGAGAATCCAGCCTCATCTTCATATAGATAGTTAGTCACATCAAACACGTTAGAACTGAGCTGATGATTCACGTTCACGACTTTTGCTGAGCTCAAAGGAATTAAATGTTAATTTCCCCTTTCTGGTATAGAATGTTTTCCTGTGAATTGTTTTGCGTGAGATGACATCGTTTCTATTTTGGCGTTCGATGCTTAATATATGGTTGTCATTTCATGACAAAACACAAATATATACTTTTTTAACATGTGATGCTAAATGATGTTCAGCGTCACATTAAAATTGTTTTTTACACAATCGTAAAAATGTAGTTCTAATCCAATTAAGTTTGTATCTGCAATCTGATTGGCTGTTGGTTTTTTGGGGGGTGACCGTAAAACCTAGCATTAACCGTCGTACATTTGTCTACGTCACACTCACCTATTTTATATTATTACGCGCTGTCAACTTGTACAGTGACGATCTCAAAATGATCCGTGAAATACCCTTGGGTACGACGTTAAACACCAATCAAACAAACAAACAAAATGATCCGTAGCTTAAACAACACTATGAGAGAACAGATGGGCTTGCCAACATCAGCAAAAGAGCCATCGGTTTCAACGATAGTTACAAAGAAAAACAGAATCAGAAGATTTATATGAACGCCAAAGAGTGGAACGACACCCACATCGTTCAGAGGAGCGGGACCTTACTACCCAGATATGTGACCATCTCCCATTGGTATTGCCATTCCACAAGATCGCTGGGCGAAGGTTATCAAAATAGTGCGAGAAATGATCATAGACATCCAAGAAATTACAGAAGCCGTTAAAAATCTGGAAGACGACAAGGAAAATAGGAAAGAGGACTGTTTCGAGAACCACCGATCAAAAGAAGAAGCGGAAATCTGCCTTGAGTGTAACCCACACAACTAACTAAGCCGGTATTTGTATACGTTTAAGATTAGTTCCGGCTGGAGTTCAACACACGTAATTGGTCCATTGTTTGACACTCAATTGAATGTAACCAAATTGAATAGCTGTTAGATTCAAATTGGCAGAAATGAAAGGATATTATAATAATGATCCATTTTGATTGACACAGTAGGTGTGAAAACAATGGCTCAGATCTTTGAAAATGACACACCGACCAACCAAACATCAGCCACAAACTCATTCAGGCACACTAAAAAACACTGGTCCGCCAACACCCCTCCCCGGAACAGGTCTGAACACGCCACCCAGAGCCGAAAGTGACCCTGCCGAACCCAACCCTGCCCCAACCCACATTATATGAACCGAACTGTTCTAATATACTACTTCCACTGCGGTAAAACACATAATTGCATCCAGTGGTATATAAGCCCTTCGCTGATATAAGCTGTAAGATTCGGATTTTGTCGATTTTTATACTTTCGCAGCCAACATCGATTCGAAATGGATTAGAATGGGGTTACGCGTCTCCGATAAAACTCAATTTGCGACCGTAAAACCTAGCATTAACGGCGACTAACCACCTAATACAGCATGGGTATTCCCTAAACAATAGGCCTTTTATTAGTTTAAAGTGTGTTGGAGTTAAACTTTAATGTAAAAAGGGTTCATTGGAACAATACACGTGTGACCAGATAAAATAGCAAAGAGCATTGAAGAAATTAAATTTTTTTTTAATTAATATTATTTGTCATGTTGTTTTTGTGGTTTTGTTTTGGAGAGGCATTGCATTTTGTTTATTGTTTCCCTATATCTTGTTAAGTCGAAACCACTTTGATCAACCCCGGGCTGCGAACAGAGACGTCTAATGTTAGAATAATGTAAGAGACCTAAGTCTTGCTAAGGACTCGGTTTGGTTTCGACCACCGGTGTGAAGCCGCGTTTTGGTTACATGCAAAATGTATAGGACTAGCTTTTTGCTTTGTTGTCTACTCTGTCTTAAATACTCTAATCCCTCTCGGTTCAAAATTTTCGATTTTTTTATTATTGTTTATTCAAAAAGTTGAGATAGTGATCTCTATCCTAGAGCTAACCCGGTCAAAAAAATGTGAATTAGAAGAAATAACTTGACTACATTATTTACAAACACTATCGGCGCGCTATGAAAGAAAACAAACGAAATTACCTCAATTGCATGAATTATTTATTGTATACTGCCAGTCAACAAAAAACGAAATATAAAACTGAAGAGTTTTCTTCGCCAGTAATGATATATAGATGAATTAAAATATCAAAGGGACAGAAATCTTCCATCAACATTATTTGAGTGGATTTGTTTACGATGGCAATGCAGATTTTAATGACCTGCTTACAGCTGCGCACAACATCTACACCAGTTATTTTACGAATGTTCAAAAAGAAACGTAGCTTAAATGTCAAAGTTGGCTTAAATCCATATTATTCATCGAGTTAAGTATTAGTTCAAGCGAGTTCTTTTATTTAATCACAAATGGAGAGAGAAGGTTTACTCTTATGTTAAAAGATAAGACTTCAAAACGCCAAATCACGCAGATTTTCTTTCCTTTTTGACAAGGTGCTTCATACCGACGGAGACATGATAGGGGAAGAGATATATAGAACCTGTAGATTGAGCTGAAATTTGGCAGGCTTCAAGACTATCTAATGGCGTCAAAACGGTCATCACAGAAATCACGTACCTCCACTAATGACGTCACAGTGGCGCCTTATACTTACGCCGATTTCGAAAACGCGTTTCAAGTAATAAAATCCACCGAAAACTTAAACAATCGAATTTCTTTTCATACCATTGATTCGGTTAGTGTATTTCTATATAGAAAAATATATTTCATAATTTTATTTACACGGATAACCGGAGAAAACGGAAAAAACATTTAAACATTCGACACAGTGTAACTTTAATGGTGGGAAAGCTACTGGATTTAAACCAATGCCGTTAAATCGGGCGTAATGTGCTCTTCCAAAAAGATTTACTACTATTGTGTTATTAGCAACTGTTTTGATTTAAGAGCGAGTCATAAATGCACTGATCCAGTACAGTGGATGCAAAGTTTAATGCTAAAGCGAAAGTAAACTGTGTTAGACTTCTTCGCAGTGCTGTATTCTTCCTGTGTTATATTGAGAGAGGCAAAGGTCAACGTTCAGACTGTGTTTATCACTGACACGGATATAGTCACACAGTGATCAGAGACTTAGCCGGAATATGATAGGCCATATAACATACTCATCAAGGCTAAAGCAAGAGTTTTGCGTACGGTCATAGGGGAACAACTCCTGTCGGAATACTTTAAGTCAAATGACTAAAGCTCCGTCACCATTAATTACAACATTATGTGAGACTGAAAATACATATACAAATGCAAATTTCCTTACATTTAATACATACATATTCTTGTAGTAGAGAAATTTAGAGGATTTATATTATTTGCTTGCATTATGTTTCATTGGGAAATTAAACTGACGTTATATCAAGACTTTACAATCCAGTCAAAGGATCCGTTATACAATAATAATCACTCATACAACGCGAATCAAAGTTCACAAACAATTTTAATAATTCTAAGAAAAACAATAATATAAGTACCACATATTTTTATTCGAAGATTAATGATAAAGAAACCGGTCTTCGTAGATACATGTGTATGACAATGCTCACAAACATATTAATTATTCTGAAAAAAAGCAATAACGTAAGTTACACATATGTTTATTTGTAGATGAACTATAACACGAATGCAAGCCTTCATAGATAACTAATAAAACTCCTTGATAAATAATTTGCTGATGACATGTGCTGCAATGACTAGTTTTCTAATTTGCTGCCTTAAAGTGTGAATTGAATACAGCCTCCTTCGCTTACGGTCAAAGGGCGTATAGAGCCTACTCGAACCGGAATAGTAATCTTTTTCTCAATTACATTGCAAAGCTCTCTCCCAATTAATAGATCAGGCTTCCAGAGTATTAAATTTGTACCTACATCAAGCACTGGGCGCTTGACTGAGCTACTATTTTCTTGAGATCGACCATTGCCATAAACTGTTAAGGTATTATGAGTACATCTGTTCATAATAGTGTTTGTATTATTGTGTAAGCTGATTGTGTTACGCGTACTTCATCATTTGTCTTGATGCCTGGGTAGTTTTATAGTTTATCTAGACCCCCACTATATGGTTGTTTTACGCTTGTGTTTCCTCAAATAACAACACCAGTCCAGGTAGCGCTGTCGCACAGTAGGCATAATCATTTATTTAATTGAAATCCAGAGTAATCTAACGATATGTTTCAACTCTATTGAAAACAGAGCACATGTACCAGCATAGTATTAGTGTATTACCGAAGCAGGTGTTACACAACCGTTGTACAAGTTAACCATTTTTTAACAATTGCAGCATAGTCCGAACCTAGAACCCCGTTAATCGCTGCTTGCAGCTTTAATTTATATATTGTTATTATTGACAATTTATTGTTATTTTTTCGTATGTTTAAATGGAATATGGCATTGTAAATTAAACAGATAAAGTATGTGATTGACGGGCCGCGAAATCCATCACGGGAAGGGGGCCTAAGAGCACAATTTCAACAACAACAACAACCACAACAACATTAACTACAATCTTACACTTTGCTGTGCCATGTGCTACATCATCCATAGTGTATTGTATTGATCCACTTCACTGACGTGCCTCCAAGTGTTGAGTTGCAGAGAATTTATTCGCTGATGATAACACATTCGTGTATCCCAGTAAACTCCGTAGGCCCACAAGCCAAACGAGAAAAAAACGCAAGGGTAATTCAAATAAGATAAAATGTTTGCTTTCGTGAATATGTGGATGATTATTTCGTGTGGTGGGTATACATTTCTTTATACATAGCTAGCTCCCGGTTTCAAGAAAGACTTTCATAGGGCACTTTATGATGTATTGGAGGGGTCCAAAAAATTCTATGGGCGGCCCATTTGTGCTCAGTAGTACAAAACACAAACTGCACATATCGTTACATTATGTTTGGTAAAGAAATGTTGGATGAGTCGAACACAAAAAGAGCTGGTGATACGCTTCTAATGTACATAAAGGACAAAAAAGTCTCACGTGCCAGGTACTGACACACTTCGCACAGCGTAACGTTATATTTGCTACAGAACTGTTGGATTTAATAATACACAAAATCAACCTGTGTAATTTCTGATACGCCTCAAATGTGCTTGAATGATGAAAGATCAGCGGTGAAGGCGCGAAGGCACATACTTGTTTTAATGAACTCTGCACTTCATGACATTGTGTTTGGTAAAAAACTACAGGATTGTCCACTGTTCGCCAACATTTCGAAGAAGAGAGCCCTCGGCCGCGACTTACTGGTGAGCATGTGTTCGTACTAATCCCACTTTAACGTACTGCCCACGGGATCGAGTCCGTCTGTCTACCATCAGCTATATAGGGGAGTCCCCCAAAGTGTGTCCGGCAATCGCGGGGGTATTTTTTTTGCGAAGTTTCCCCTCGGAAGTTAAGCACCGTAATTAGGCAGGGAACAGAGTGAAGTGGACAATCCGTCATCACATAAGTGAAATAAACTTGAGTGCCACGTTAGACTCCAATAAAACAAACAAATCGAAGAAAGGAAGCGGTTGTGTTGTAAGTGGTGCTTGAACCTTGGAATTATTGTTCACCTTAACTCGATAGACTGAAATGATGATCATAAAATATCGAGTTCTGATTGAAACCAACGCAAGCATACAAGCAAAGCTTAAATATGTCAATCTGGAGTGGATTTAATTCGCTGCAAAAGAAGTTAAATTAAATATACACCAATAGAGTACAACGCTTTTCCGACCAGTTTATGTACATCGTTATTTTGATCCGATTGTAGATAGCTGGACAAAGATATGAATACGATGACCCGACTTTAAAAGCATGTCTGCAGCTTTATCAAGTGGATTCAAAGATTCTTTCCGGTCATATAATCACAATCCTGACCATGTTCCCGTTTCTCCGGTATTTGCCTGGAACTTGGGGAAACCTTTACAGAGAATTTATTAAGGCCCGGAATAACTACCTCTACTATACATTTACGACTGCAAAGGTAAGAGTTCAATTCTTATTTTCTGTCCTTTTCTTTTCTTTCTTTACTTTTTTTTCTTTCTTTTTTTTCTTTCTTTACTTTTTTTTCTTACTTTTTTTTCTTTCTTTACTTTTTTTCCTTTCCTCTGTCTGTCTGTCTGTCTGTCTGTCTGTCTGTCTGTCTGTCTGTCTGTCTGTCTGTCTGTCTGTCTGTCTGTCTGT
>JAVFBX010173873.1:0-14940 GCA_034783855.1 Mopalia kennerleyi
TGGGATAACACTTTCTTAGTTTGAACAGATTCTAGTTCAGAAAATTTTGCAGGTTGAAACCCGTCCCGGAATCGAACGAAAAGTAGTCTGCATGTAATTAAGAGAAAACTGTGACGTGTTTTCGGGTGATGAATCAGACATTGGGTGTATTCCACCATTACAAATGAATATTAAGCTCAAAGACAATGAGCCTGTCTGTAAAACGTATTCATCAGTCCCCAGGCCACTATATCAAGAAATTAAAGCCTACTCCAAGACCTTGATAAGGGCTGGATATCAAAATCTTGTTCCCAATACTCATCGCCAATTGTAGGCGTAAGAACAAAATGTGGCGCACTACGCCTCTGTGTTGACTATAGATGCTTAAATAGCAAGACTGTATCACGTATCCAAGATGCCATTAATTTATTGCAAGGTCTTAACTGGTTTAGTTTGCGCGACCAGGGAAAGGCATAGCACCAAGGTTTTTTGGATGAAGCTAGTAAACATTTAACAGCTTTTGTGACATCATGGGGGCTCTACCAATGGAACCGAATCCCCCTTGGGCTGAGTAATGCCCCAGCAGCGTTCCAACGGTGTATGGAGGAGTGCCTTCATGGCCTTAGAGATGACATTTGTTTACCCTATGTCGATGATGTTTTTGTGTATGGCAAAACTTTCAGTGATTAAGTGGATAACGTTAGAAAAGTGTTACATCGGCTTAAGATTATGGCATCAAGTTATGACCAGACAAATATAATTCTTTCAAACGTGAAGTTCGCTACCTTGGAAATTGGAATGTTGGTTTCTGAGGATGGCTATAAAATGGATCCATCTGACGCATCAGCTGTGATTGCATTGACAACTGTAGGCCTAAAACCAATGACTGCTGGTGAACTTAGAAAAGTTTTAGGGTTAATTGGCTATTACCGAAAATACATTCAAAACTTCTACAAAATAGCTAAACCCCTATATGACTTGTTAAAAGTAGATTCCACAGAACCAGAAAAACGGTTTAAGAATAAAAGAAGTCAAGCCTCGACAACTCTACTCAATCAATCGTGTGGACTAAAGAATGTCAACTGCGTTTAGAAAAACTTGTAGACTGTTTTGTCAAACCAACTGTAATACCATACCCACGTTACGATAAACCATAAATTCTTTTTACTGATGGGTCTAATGATGGGCTAGGCGCTGTTCTCTATCAGCACCAAGACAACGAGCTAAGAATAATTGAGTATGGCTCTCGAACTGTCACTCAAGCTGAACGCAATAGCCATCTGCATTCAGGGAAACTAGAATTCTTGGACTTGAAGTGGGCCGTTACAGACAGGTTTAGGGAATTTTTGGTTTTATGCACCCCATTGCACTGTGTATAGTGACAATAACCCTCTTACATATGTGTTAACAACCGCCAGACTGAACGCAACGGGACATAGATGGGTGGCAAAATTGGCGTATTATCAATTTAACATTGAGTACAAGCCAGGTAAAGCCAACCAAATTGCTGATATTTTATCTAGACTTCCACTAAACTTTAATGAACGTGGCAGTGAATTTACTGAAGAATGTTCCTTAGAAACAATTCAAGCCGTAGCCAAAATGTCTGAAGTACAGTCTCACAGACTATTTGACTAATCTTAGTCAACAACAAAAACGATCTGCCCAGGAAGAGGATGCTGTTGTTGGTAAATTTCTAAAACTGAAACAAATTGATAAGAAACCAAGAAAAGGTGAGAAGTGTATAAATACCCCAATGGAAAAAGCTATGACGAAGGAATGGTTCTGCCTCTTAATAATGATTCCACAACAGTCTAGATTGTTTTCTTACATAACATGCCTGCAAATAAACTAGAGTGACCTGCCGGTGAAAAGCGGGTCAAACTACTGGAAAGTTCAGTAGACGAAGGTTGGGCTTCTGAAACATAGTGCTACTTTGTTTACATTGGAAGATACATGGATCTGTTTATAGCAAATGACTTGAAATAATATTCAGCATATATAACACTATTTATTAATTTCTTGAATAGCAAGAAGTTGTGAAATTTTCTGTTTATGGTGAATTGAAACTTGTCTCTGAGCATTCCAGGATACAGGAAAACGGAAAACTCCGTCTTACTTAGTTTTAATTTAAAGTCATTGCCCTTGTGTATATTGGATACCAAATGTTTAAGATCATAGAATAAATACCACCTGCAGTTAGATGCAACCATTGTCAGACAATGGGACATACATCCGTCTCTTGTAGATCGACGATCAGGTGTCCGAGGTGTGGCTGTGGCCATACCTTTGACGACTGCACCAGTAAATCTTATCCTGTCTGCTGTAATTGTGGCGGTAGTCATTCGGCAGCTTATGGGGAGTGCCCTGTAAAGAAGCGTGCGGACAAGGTGCAGTTTATCAAGGTAGCTGAGAAAATGTCATATTCCCAGGCAGTAAAAGTTCTTGACAATAACAATGACGTATCTTGTCCCCAGGAAAACGTTGTGTTTCCAATTCAACATCGTCCGCCATCCCCAATACTCAAACCTGCCCCTCAACCTTTTCTCAAACCGATTCTGTCGATCCACATCAAGTTATGGTAAATAGTGTAGCATTTATTTCTGAGATATTATTCACTTGCTTAAATACAGACAAAAGTTCAGATAAAATGTCCCTCATTGTTAAATCTGCGTCCAAATACTTGGGTTCTGATTTTATAAATGTTGATAACCTTGGTAAACTATTACAACCTCGGAATTTAGTGACTAAATAATGGAGTTAAGCCACATATGTTTAATCATGGGGTTAATTGACCTCCAACAAATATATATAACAAAAAACGGACAAGAATTAAAGTTTTAAATAAGCAGCATGCCCGTGAAGCCTGATGTAATCTGTATTCAAGATACATTTTTAAAGCCTCATTTAGACTTCACTATGGCTGGTAATATTGTTTTACGTAATGACAGAGAAGGGAGTATTGGAAGCCTGGCTATTTTTATCAGACAAGGCGTGGCTAACTAGTCTTTATTTACCAGATTTCTCGACTATTGAATGTCAGGCTGTACAGGTGAAATGTGGTGGCGGTAAGCGTGTCAAGGCTTTCAATCTTTATAACCCATGCAACAGACTTTGCACCTCTGATTTGACTACCCTGGCATCATATTGTGACACCCCAGGTATTTCTGTGGTGATTTCAATGCTCACTGTACTTTATGGGGTAGCCGGCTGTCAGATTTTAATGGCACGGTGCTCACACAATTTTTAAACGACAACGATGGTTCGGGCTCACGTATCGGAAAACTGTCTTGTATTGATTTGTCCTTGTGTACCCGAAATTTGACGTCTAGTTTTTCCTGGTCATTTAATCATGACTCTCCCTGTGGGAGTGACCACTTCCCCATTTGTCTGACTGTCGGCGCCCCTCCTGTCGTTATTCACTCCAAAAGTCGAAGACAAAAAAAGCAAATTGGAACCTATTCTCACATAAAATTGAGAGTTTTATCTATGGGATACCTAATCTAATTAAATCGTATGTCTTCAAGTCCAATAAAGATCCTAGGAACTGGACTATAATATTGACTCCCTTAGGTGCTGTCTATTGTGGCCGCCCCTTACATTCAGACCTTTACCTTCTGATGAATATTTAGTAGTTGTTATTGACAAATACTCTCGTTTCCCTGAGATAGAAATCTCATCGTCTATAAGCGGGTCTGCTGTAGTTACCAAGATAGACAAAATAGTCACATCGTTTGGATATCCCTAAAATAGAAAGAGTGATAACGGTCCTCAGATAATTCCAAAGAGTTCAAAGGTTACGATGCTGAGTCTGGATTTGTCCATCTAAAGGTTATGCCGGAGTTCGCCAGGGCTAATGGTCTCGCGGAGAATTTTATTTTAAAAAAAACCCTTGGAAAAATCATTCGATGTGCCTTAGTAGAAAGGAAATCTGAAATGCGGATGTTTGTTTTGAATGGGGATCGCCAGCGGAAAAAAAGGGAGATAACTATATAACCCATATAACGGGAAGTGCAATTCATCTCATTGACTAATAATAGCATGGTATGAATACTCAATAGAATGATATTGTTAATCAATGACATAGATGGCTCAACCACCTATACGGGTGACAGAGTTATCTACCTTTTTAGCCACTGGTGATCCCCATTACCGGGCAACACCACTCCCGTCTACAGGTATTAGCCCTTTAGAGCTGGTGTTTGGTCGCCAGTTAAAAACTAAACTCCTTTCATTTTATCATTTTGAGAAATTAAAAGATGTTAACTTGAAACATGATCAAAGCAGGGAAAAGAACAAAAAACACCACGATCATAAACGAAATTTAAGGCCTACCTATTTCACAATGGGAGAAAAAGTGTTTGTAAAACAAACAAAAAGAAATAAATTCCAGCCCCGCTAACTGAAAGATCTATATGAAGTAAAAGAGATCAAAGGTAGTACACTTATAGCAGAAAATAGACAAGGGGAAACAAGTCTGTAGATATAAATCAACGAGAATCAATATGACTATCCTGTCCCTCAAACCTTTGAGTTAGATACAACTCACCGTGAAACCGCCAGTGCTCGAACACAAGCACACGGTATATTGTATAGGACTCCCAATGGGGATCGCTAGTGGCTAAAAAAGTAGATAACTCTGTCACTGAAGACATATTTTGACCCTTGTTTGGTTTGATTTTCAAAATCGAATCGAAAAAGGTATGTAAAATGTCACTTGCAACTGTCAAATTCTTGAAATAAATATTCAGTCCCGTTAATCATGGTCTTGAGCATGGTCCGGATTTTACTCAGGATTTGTCCTCAGTTGAGCAAAGAAAACTTCACAATGTTTTGTTATAACCTCGGGTTTCGAACACGGATTCGAGACACGAATCAACTGAGCACGAAGTATCATCTTGAGAATTCTCAAGGATTTTTATAACCTCGACCCCTGAACTGGCTTAAGTCAGTAAAGGTGTGAACGGACACATTCCATGTCGTCTTGTGGCCATAAAACACAGTTGTCCTGTGTTCAGTAATTTTCCCAATTAGCTTAAAATTTAAAACGGTTCAGTTTTATCTGGTTTTAAATGTGGTTGTTTTAACGAACATTTTGGCTATGATAGAGAATATGTCAATACGTAACGTGAAATAAAAGGCTATTCAACCAATAGCTAAATATCCGTGTGCACTCTTAGAAAAAATATGACTCTTATGAAACCATTACGGATTTTTAGTTATTGGTATGGTGGAACCCTTATGGTTCTGTATGGAACTTCCACAGCAATTGTTCCAAGTATTTCTAACTTTCTAATTGTATCAAAGAACCGTTTATGTCATAATGGTTCCCTATAAATAGTTCCATCTTCTCTAAAGAACCGTTTTTAGTGTTATGGTTCTATATAGATGGTTCCATCTTTCCTAAAGAACCCTTACATAACCATCATTTCTAATAGAGTAGCGTGGTGAGATGCAATGCGTTTGTAGGCAACGTCATAATACAAACGAGGCCATTTCAAGCAAAACGATTCAAATTGTAGCAGTCAAAAAACAAACTGTTATCTAATGCGAGTGAAACGTCAATTCTAGGAGCGACTGAAATACCTACATAAAAAGAACGAATCGCGATCCAGATACTTTATTTCAATTCTTTATTCTTCTGTCGAGCAAAAAGTTAACAACGTGTAAGGCGGTGGCAATTACACCAGCTATTAGGAAAATAACAAAAGTAATATTGAAACAAGATTTTCCTTTGCAGTAATGACCAGAACCTTGTAGATTTGCTTCCATGTCGTAGAAAAATCCAACTGCAGACTGGTAACATGCAATACTTAATGGTCCAAACATATTCATAAGGCCGAATATAATGCTATAATTTGGACGTCCGAACCGGGTGATAAGCAGCGTCAAAGGCAAAGAATAACAAGCTGTCAAAGCCACACCAACGAAAACTGTCACAACATATAAAATGTCCTGTGAGAAACGAATCAATAATATAACCATGGCAGAGATCAACGATAGGTGACAAAAAATCACAAGGGCAAAACGACCAGTCAATGTTTCAATTTTATCCAACAATACACCCGATGACACTCGACAGACTAATATACATACGGACAGTGTGTAGATAAGGTGTTCAGGCTTCTCCATTCCTGCTGATTCACCAATGGTGGTCAGGTTAGTCATAAACGCGAACGTACATCCAATCATAACGAAATAAGACAAAAATATTAAGTGGAAATGTGGACTTCTGAACATGTCACGAACAGGAACTGATTCATTGTCTTCCACGTCCACAGATTCAGTAGTGTCAAGTGCCTCCTTAAGTTCATCGTCCTCTACTAAAGCTGGATCTTTGATGTCCCGTTTGCGATGGAGGAGTACGCATGCGCCGAAGACCACAACCCAAATGATACTGACGGAGAGAAAGTAACCCGCCAAATCATCCCCAAAGAACAGTTCAATACAGCCTGCATAAAATGCCTTTCCTAAAGCCCCTATTCCTGTATAAATTCCGATCAGTTTTCCAGTATGTTCTTTGGCAAAGTTGTTTATACCAACATTAATAAGTAGCATAAACATAAATTCCGTACTGACAGCTGTGAAGAAAAACACAATAAACATGTGTTATATAGATATGTGTTTAAAATACATTGAATTTGTTACTAGGCTAAGAATGCAATGGATACATTGGTCACAGTACTGTAGTGGAATTGCCACCGGGAGAAACTACTATTAAATTACTATTATGAAGTTAATACACCCACACAGGATCTCTAACTTTTTCGTGTCTCTTTCTTCAAACTGCAAAACCTCCCGCAATACAGATCAAACACTGGAGGTATCCTATGGTAGCGTGGAAATTCCCCAGCCTTGAACACAAAAAGAAGTTGACAGGCAAAACAACATGTCTAGAAATATCGGTCCAAACTGGACAATTGAATTTAACAAGATAATAATTTCGTAGTCAAGGTTATATATTGATCATATCTGAATCAGCAAACTACTTTTTGCAAAGTCCAAAAGTAATAAATTCGTTTAATCAACGATAGTAGATTTCGCTAAAATCTCCAATGTTTTAACATTACGAAAGTTACACTGAAAGCGATTTCACCAAATATGAAGCGATATTGCATAAAATGCGCAGCCACACGCCTTTAAATTCAGTCATTACTCATTTAAATATGTCTAAATCGAACCGATGTCATAAGAAAATAAATACAGTAGATTCAAAATAATGCAATTTACTTTTAAATTACACAGGGGTCTACGAAAATGCCTAAATTTATATGAAATGAGGATAAAAGTGTCAAGAGTCTCATAAAACATGAATTTAACTATTTGTTCATTCTTCTGTAACTGTCCAAGTTCCTTTCTCACTTTAAAAGACTGAATGCAGTGTCACTTGTTCATAATAAAGTGCATTAAGATATGTGTCATTCACACAACAAACAATAACAGAATATTGTCACTGGCGATTTCGCCACAATACTATAATCTGTTATACTTTCATATTTGTTCATGTAATGATTAAATTGTTTTACACTTTCTCCCTGATTAAGAATCTCTTTCACGCAAAAGTGGATAGAACTGTAACCATATTATGATGAAGTACCTCATACCAGAGATAGTACTGCAACTATTGTTTCCAATGCCACTGTCAGGCAGTTGGGGGAGGACTTTTCAGAGCGAAGGGGCAACTTGAAATGGATCTGTTTGTTATGTCTTTGTTTGCGTTCTGAATGAGTGAAATAAACTTTAGTATGGTGTAAACCCCAACAAAGGCAACAAACAAATGTTAATACCACTCGGTTAAGCACAAAATAAAGTAGATAAATGATAAGATGAGATCAAACATATACATTTCAATTCATTTCATGTTATCAACATTGCTTATTGGTGACATGACAAGTGACATGTTATGGACTTGTTGGAGAACCGTTTATCTGTATATTTAATCAATATTCTGTGTTGCTTTCATTTTCTAGTTGAATATAAGGGTCACTCATTGTTGGAAGGAGCTAGACAAGCAGATCTGGCAAGGGTTAAAAAATACCTGATGTTACCTGACATCCTACATTTTAAACATCCTTATACTGGCGACACAGCTTTGGTAAATACAACTATTATTCTCGCTACAGTTATCATCTGTAAGTTACTGTAACAGTTTCATACATCAACAGTTGTGTGTAGATGTCAATTAGTTACATGCTAAGACAGTTGCTAGCAAATTTTGGCCAAAAGTAGGTTCATTCATTGGTCAAGGTACATGGTAAAGTCTATTTCTCTGTCCCAACTGCTAGAAGTTATAAGGTATCTTATCAGCACACAAAACAGTTATTGTTCAAATACAGCTGTTTAATAATGTCTTGTCAAAGCAATGAATACTAATGAAAATATAAGGATTTCTCTCTGTATAGTTTAGGGCTCTACCATGGCTATGTAAGCATATTGTATGTCTTTGACCATCCGGCAATAGGAAGCTAAGCCACCTGATCTTTACTTAGCAACTTAACTTTATCAAATCAATTCACATTTCATGGTTGTGCTAGTGTCAATTACTATAAAAGTAAGATCAGGGGATTTTATAGACACTTTTTCATCGGGAACACCCTCGATGAAAAATAACGGCAAATTGAGTTTTTCTTAAATTTGATATTCAGTTTTGTTTGAGAAATTGAGTTTTGGCTTATTTCGGCCACTGGCAACCTATAAAATTCAGAATTTACAGTGGATTTTCGATGAAAAGTTGGTAAAATTGAGTAGAACTGCATTTTGTGCGCCAAAGGCGCGCTAAAAATATTGAGTTTTAGGCAATATCAAATTGAGTTCATGAGAAATATTTGTCTATAAAAACCCCTGAAGATGTCTTCATATAAGTTTAATACCATTGAGCGCAACATGAAAAAATCATTACATATTCCTGTGAGCTATGTGGTTCAAAAGTTTCAGTTCCCTTACCCTTGTGTCCCCTTACCCATGTATCCCCTTATCCATGTATCCCCTTACACTTGTATCCCCTTACCCTTGTATCCTCTTAACCTTGTATCCTCTTACACTTGTATCCTCTTACACTTGTATCCTCTTACCCTTGTATCTCTTACCCTTGTATCCCCTTACCCTTGTATCCTCTTACTCTTGTATTTAGACTTGTCACCGATTCTAGTGACTTGCAGGAATCAAGGGCATTTTAGGCGAACTTTACTCTTTCTCCCCCACCAACAAAACTATCTACCAATCAGTGACAAATTATCAATATGCGAAAACTTTGCTGATCACACATTAAAGATATGAATGATTTCAGATTTATCTTTTAATTTCAGCACTGTGCTTCAGTATCACCATTTCCCAAAAGAAAACAAGTGGTTGAGGCTTTGATACGGAAAGGAGGAAATGTTAATGACAAAAATAAAGAGTAAGTCCCAGATAGACTAATACAATATTCTTATCCTAGCAATGAAACCATTCTTTGTTTTCTTTGTTTGTTAAAAAAGTAACACTTTGACAGATTGATATATGGTGTAAACATGTTATAAGACACTAGCTAGAACATTCCAACCTGCACATAGTGTCAGTAGCATGATAAAACATGTTTATGCTATTGATACCCTGTTGTCTGAAAAAAGAACTATGACTTTACAACCATAAAGCATTATTCCCACGGATGAGATTGAGTTTCACAAAGTAGAGTAAACTTACAACTCCTATAAAAGATTCACATGGATACATGGGGATTCAATATTTCAGTTTATTTTAAAACCATTGTCAAGAATGAATCCATGTATCCATGTGTATCTTTTATTGGAGTTATAAGTTAACTCTACTTCACAACCATGTGTTTTTTAATGTGTCTTATGTGGGTTCTATCATGATTTATGACCGGAAGTTGTCCCCCCTTACATTGCAGTTATTTGACTCCATTACACATGGCGGCTGACAAAGCACATTACGATGTGATGGATGTTCTGCTGAAGAGTATGGCAAAGGTAAGGTTTTAGTTTCTACTGTACTTGTGTCCTTGCATTTTTGAAAAATAGTAACTGTATTACACTGAATACAGAGGTTTCTGCAGCTTCTCAACTAATACTGACTTCACTTTTTTTGTAAGTTAATATAGCACATTATGGTTTATTCAGAAACTGTCTGGAAATTTTACCAAAAATATTTGACGATTCATAGTTTTAAATTCCATGACACTGATAAATCTTGAAGGCAGTTCGTCTGAGCCCCTTATTCTAGAAATTTGTAAAGTTAAATTTATGTGTAATTTTTTTTTTTAAATAATGACTTCTAAGTTGTGAGTGTTTTGTGGATGGTATATTGATTATAATTTGAGTTATCTTTGTGTTTCTTAGGTGAATGCTTTAGATGGATTAGGTCAGACTGCCCTTCACCGTGTGGCCCAGCAGGGCAATGCTCAGGCCTGTCGTCTCCTAATGTCTTACTGTGTTGACACCAGTATAGTATCTCTACAGGGTTATACTGCTGCCCAACTAGCTACTGAAAACATACAGAAAATGCTCAGAGGTAATTTTCAAATGAAACCGATTTTGTTACAGATTATATCTAAATGTTACATAAGTGAACTTCCTCAAACCAGTGTAGATGAGTCCTACTGAAGGCTGTTAACACAGTAGCACAGTAAACACACAACAATCTTAGAGGTGATAAATAAAACTACAAAATTGAAAAACAGTCCTTAAGTAATTAAAAGTTAATCTCAATCATTGGTAACTTTGAGATGAGCACTATAAAACATTCACAAATATGAGATAAACATAATGAAAAAATTCATAGCCTTGTGATTATTGCTCCACATCAAGGGGAGGTAAAAATAACAAACAGTGCCTAGTTCGACAGAGTACCAAATCAAAGGTGAAAAATCTTAATAAAAAATACTTCAGTTAAAAACAGGGTGAGAAAGTTAAATTAAGGGAAATTATTGAGATTAAGTTTACTAAAACTTCCGTGAAAACCTAACCAAATTATGGCACGACTAATCACACTTAAATATAGTGAAAAGTTTTCCCCGATAGATTGCTTAAAATGTTAAATGGTTTAGGTGATAGTTAAAGTATTAATGAGTGTTTTTATTTACAGAAGACCCACCAGTTGGAGGGACAGATGGAGAAATACAACTGTTAGAGGCAGCTAAAGCTGGAGACCTGGAAGTCGTTAAAGTAAGTCAATATTCAATGTGCAGTCAAGCAATAAAACATGCAAAAATTGTAAACTCATTTTACTGTCATATAGTTCTATATTTATGTTTGAGGATCATATCAGATTGCATACATGTAGGTTGTCACATGATATAATGTGTTTACATAATATGCTCAAATTATGATTATTTTTTGCAGAAATTAATAACTGGTCAGCCATCCGCTGTAAACTGTCGAGATTTGGATGGACGCCATTCAACACCTCTTCATTTTGCTGCTGGCTATAACAGAGTGGGTGTTGTGGAACTCCTTTTACAACATGGGGCTGATGTTCATGCCAAAGATAAAGGGTAAGCAAATCTATACAATAAAAATGACAGAATTTGATTAATCTACTCCATCACCGTCAAGGATGAAATTTTATGTCAAATTATTTATAATTATAATATTTTTATAATCACACAGTCAAAGGCATTCAAAACCAATCAATTTGACACTAGATGATATATTGATTTCTCTGTTTATTTTTTCAGTGGATTAGTGCCTTTACACAATGCCTGTTCCTATGGCCATTTTGAAGTGACAGAACTACTCATAAAGGTAAGTACATTATTCACTGTTTGTGTGCGGTCTATGCAGAAAAATAGCGTTTTAAAATCATATGTGCCAGGGCTCAAAATGAGTGCTAAGTTATTAAACCTTTTGGAGCCGAGGATTGAGAGTGACTTTCCGATTACCCTTGTGTCCTCGTCGCTAAATGGGCAACATGAAGGTGACGTGTTTGTGATGTCTTTGTCTTGTGAGTGACCCGTGTTGTGTTTTTTTGTTGCCAGTAGTGTCAGGTGGTTTCCTACACCCATTGACCAGGCGTATCATCATATGAATAAAATTACCTTATATATGGCATACACGCCAATCAAACAAATCAACCTTTAGGATGGCATGCTCACATGAGGCCAGTTACTATAAGGTCTGTGTTAAACCTCTGGCTAAGGGCAGTTTGTCCTGATCAGGCTGTCCTAACACTCACTGGATGAACATTTCTATTTAAACCTGGTAAACTCTTAACATTCCATGGTTGTATTTGTGTGGCTTTTGGACTCGTAACCTTCTAATAAACGAGTGGGTGGTTGGAGGGAGCTTCATGTTGCCCTGGTGTTCTTAGAGCTAAAGGGGAACAGGAAGCTGATCTGTTTGTGGTGTCTGTATTGCGTCCGGTTGTTGTCCTGTATTTGTCCCGTCTTGTATTAAACTCCAATCAAACAAACAATCTAATAAATGGTTAACCCCATCACGGGAGATTCTAGAAAAAAAAATTCCAGGCTCCTATATCAAATTATTCAAACCATAATCAGGATTATTAACCATCTATAGATATTATGAAAATAGACATACATCAACATTAATTAGGGCCTATAATATTGGACACATTGCTCTGTTTTCAGCATGGTGCATGTGTTAATGTAGCTGATCTGTGGAAATTCACACCACTGCACGAGGCTGCAGCTAAAGGGAAGTTTGAGATCTGTAAATTGTTATTAAAACATGGAGCTGATGCTAATAAGAAGAACCGAGACGGTAACACGCCAATAGACCTGGTAAAGGAAGGAGATGTAGATGTTACCGATCTACTCAGAGGTGAGGATGGGGGTCATTTTTTGTATGAGGAGTTCACTGCTCAGGGTGGTGTTTAGAAGGACTGCTCCATAGCAGCATATGAAATAAATAGACCTACTGTACTGGTAGAAATGTAATATTCAGATTCCATACTGTGGTGTCACCTATAACAGTGGCTGACAGCTGTGGCTCTCTGTTAGAATGTTAGATTGCTGATCCTTCTGCATGTATTAAATGTATGGGGATCACATTTCAAGCAGTTTTACAATTTTATCTATTTTTTTTCTATCGGTTAAAAATCCGCCGAAAAGTAAACATCCTTGAGTAGGACTTTAAATGTCTATCACTCGATACCAATGGTGTTGGGGTTTTTTGTGCAAGTGAACCCCCCAATTTTTCACTGAACATTGATTATGTTAAATGAACATTAAGAAACAACTGCAGAATTTACACAAAAGATAAAGTCTGGTCAAATCATGGACACTGGAGGAAGATTAATTTCTAACAGGAAAACAATTCACATTTTATGGTTGTCTTCATTTTGAAAATTACTGTTGCATACACCTCTGTCATATAAGTGAAATACCCTTTGGTACGGCATTTAACACCAACTGATCAATCAATCCTAACACATGTGAAATATATTTAAGTTAGGGTACACATGTTCTATTTGTACTGATATGTGTAATAGAATTAGTTGTTTTGTAGTCTATATTGAATTAAACCAATCTGATGTTATTTGTTGTTGTACAGGTGATGCTGCTCTATTGGAGGCAGCTAAGAAAGGTAACCTGGCTCGTGTTCAGAAACTGGCCACAACTGAGAACATCAACTGTAGAGATACACAGGGCAGGAATTCTACACCTCTACATTTAGCTGGTGAGAAACATGTTTTCTGTGTTAACATTTTCCTCAGCTACATGTATTATCCACAGTCCGTTAAACCGAGCAGTACAGCATTTCAAATAGATTTAATATCAACACATTTAATTACAATCCTCTCTTTTGTGCTTGTCCGTCTTAGCTCAGTTAACTGCAGACCTTAATACTTTTACAGAAGAAAGCTTTGGAAAGGCACTATGTGTATAATTCCCTATTCAATGTGATGCTGTTATATTTTAAATTGATGCAAACATTTGTGTTTTATTTGATATGGAACTATGTCCATTCAATGTTTCATTTAACCACATGTTTTCACTTTCAGCTGGTTATAATAATGTTGAAGTGGCAGAGTTTCTCTTAGAAAATGGAGCTGATGTAAATGCTCAGGATAAGGGTGGACTTATACCACTGCACAATGCTTCATCGTATGGGGTAGGTTTATTTACTTAATTGTCCTATCCTTGTAGTTAACAGTTTATTGAAAATGAAATATGTTCTATAACCTGAAGAATAACTATTTATTAATACAGTACATGGTAATGACTCGAATGTCTGTCTGCATTATAACAGGTTTCAGGGTTATACTAGAGTATCAAATTAATAATGAATAAGTTAAGTTTTTGAATCACAGAAGAACTATATTGAAGGATAAATAAAGTGTTTATTCTTCACCACTTTGCTGACTTTGTAGCATGTTTATTTGGGCAGTGGATATTATTATTAGGATTAATTTATTTAACAAAAAAAAATCAACTATTTCAGTAAAATTGTTTATAGATTCAAGTGTTTATTTATGATGTCATTCTCGTTTCAGCATGTGGACATTGCAGCTTTGCTGATAAAGTTTAACACCTGTGTGAACGCTGTAGACAGATGGGGCTTCACACCTATACATGAAGCTGCTCAGAAAGGCAGGACTCAACTCTGTGCTCTTTTGGTGAGTACAGGGCTTTATAACACATTTATGGAAAATGTGTAGAAACCCGAAGAAACCGTTACATTTTGGTTTCTTTTACAGTTAATTAGCTTTTGTGAGTGAAAACACATTGTACATATGCTGCTTTAATAAAGTTAAGTTGGCCCTAGCCAATTGTTTCATAATATATATGTTATCAAAAAGTCAACATGCTAAAAACTCTTACCGATTGTTATTGTTTAGACAACAGGCTCTCAATTTTGCATCAAATACCACTTTTAATGGAATATTTGTTCCAGACATTAAACTGAGAAGAACTGACAAATGTTTTAATTCTTTTCACGTTAGCTTGCTCATGGTGCTGACCCAACAATGAAGAACCAGGAAGGACAAACTCCATTAGAT
>JAVFBX010173954.1:0-14940 GCA_034783855.1 Mopalia kennerleyi
CCTCCGAGGGGGCGGGGAGGGTCCCCAGGGGATGCTTTCTGAAAAAGTGGGCCAGAACCCCCCTTGTCTATACTACTAGGGCCCCTATGTGGAAAGATCGAAAAAAAAAATCAGCAAAGAACATTTGAATTGTTAATGCCTTAGGAAATAAAGATAGTTTCGCTGTGGAATAGGCGTGTGATGGCGGCTCCACATGGCTTGAAGGCTGTTCGTAAAGACTAACGACATTTGGTCACATTGTAATGTTTGACGGCTGCTGTTTGGGGGTTTTTTTATCATTAAGTTGATCATATTAGTGATAAATCAGTCTATAGCTAGGAGCCATATAAAGATCAATGTGACAGAGTGACCAAGTATAAGGCGTGAGCATTATACAATTGTCACCAAATCATAGGACTGAAAAATCTATTGGATAAAAAAATGAAACATATAAAAAAAACCTATAAAACAAAACATATCTCTGCCAGTATTCCTTGTTTATATTTCTTCCACAAGACACGCGGTGTTTGTAAGAAATGTTTCATCAAACTTAATAAGGCTGGGTGGTCCAAGCTGTTGACATATTGTCTCTGTCCGTGTATGCCTGTAGGCGGTGATCTGAGCAGACACTCTAAGACATAAATGTTATTTCGTATTGGTATCAAAACACTGAATACGTCCACGATTTTGTAGCTCCATCATCGGCGGCTATGTACACATACTTTGTTTTTATAAGCTGACTTGTATCGAGCATTTGGAAGAAGAGGGTTACAGCGATCAGGATCAATTAAGTCCTGTCATTTGGGGCGTTCCAGAACCCAGTTGTTATGCCATATTTAAAGCCGCGGCCATTTCATTGGCTGTCTGACAAACAAAATAGTCGGTATTAAACCAATCAAAATCTGTAGGACTTATAGGATGTTTAAGCTTAAACCATGTTATATCAATCCTCGAGAAACCGGACTGTTTTTCTCAAATGATATAAAAAAGGCTTTCTGTATACCCGATGATGAATGAGGGTACGATTTTGTTATCCAGGGTTTAAAAACAAATAGGCATTTCGTCGAGCCAGTTTTAAATAATGTACTTTCAAGCCTTTCAAATGATGTACATTAAGTTGATTCAAAAGGTACAACATTTTCTATCAGCTTAGCTCGAACACATGAAGCTGTAAATCGCTGAAATAAATATGGCTGCTCTCAATACTGGCGTATTTATTGAATGAATTAATTTCAATTCATGACTACCATTTGTAAAACTAAAATTAAAAAAATCAAAGTTCTGATTAACAGATGGAGGAAGAAATTATTTTTAATCCGTATCTTTATTTCGTTTTTTAAAAAAAATAGCAGATTGCTACATGAACATGATTCTTGAACAGACTACTTGTAAGGCTTATTCTCTTAAGAAGATATATTCATTGGTTAAATTCTATTTCTTTGAAATACCACTTACCAGGTTAATTCATTCTGAACCCATACCAAACTATCTTGTTTGTTACAGATTTATCACATATGTGATAAATATGTAAAAAAAAAAAAAAAAGATAGTTGGAATTGGTTGTCGCGAACATAGTGTAAAACATATCTTCTTCGCAATCGCTTTAATTTAGGGCAATAAAATATCAGAAAAATTGTTTTTGAAGACTTTCTCTGCAGCATGTTTCGATGTTTTACATCTCAGCTGAGTCTGATGACATTGTCATAGCAGCACGCGATGCCTGGGGAGATAACTTCCTATATCTGATTGGTTGTTGACAGTTTACTGTATACAAGGGGGAATTTGGGAAGAGCCACTTTTGAGACCATAGGAGAGCTTTTCTCTGTCTTTTGTCGAGTTAGAATGGTGTTTAAACCCTCGACATCGGTCATAGTTAGGTTTTTTAAGACCTCGTGTTTGGAGTCGGTGTTAAAAGAACGACAGAGGTCTTAAAAACAAAACTATGACCTCTGGCTCGGGCTGAAACCCCTAAACATCGACCTGATAAGATTTATATTAGTGCTTTGCTTTAGACAAATCTCTCGTCAAATCGCATTTTCATGTAGAAGTGATGTCCAAGTTTAATATATAACGCGGACATGTAGTTATTTGTATTCTAATAATTGTTTTCACTGTCGAAGCTCGTTGATCAATTTAATTTGTGCAACAAAAATTTCCCCCATGCTAAACTTGCTTCAATTAAGCTGAGAGTTAATGTGTAATGTCATTTTGAAAGATATCAATCACTATATCATAGTCCGTGACGAATCAGTTGAGGACATGCATATGGATATGTGGGGTGGACCTGAATACACGGGTTTATAGTAATATTTGCGTTCCAAACGGAAGATATCTAGCTTTGAACTTGTCCCAATTGACCACATATGATAAACAATTTGACATGCATCGTTTTGTTTGCGTTCCAAAACGGAAGTAGACGGGACTTTTTCTCGGAACAGTAAAAATGTATATTGCCATAAGTCGTACGGTCTTTTCAATATGCTTCCACGAGTCCATACCGGTACGGAAAGTGTCGAAGGATATTCCAACATGGGCGACCTGTTCAGTTATAATAAGTAACACGCCTCGGGCTACTTTTGAAAGATTGCTACATGCTGAAATATAACAAGCACCATCATATACGGGTAAACAATGACAATGGTATTGTTTCAAGTCCGCTGTAGCCATCCGAATTAGTCCTTCAAAACTGTCTTCCGATTTACAATTGGTTGTAAACTGTACAGGAATCCGATAAGCATAGGGTTTAATGTCGATCCAATAGAACGTTTTCTATAATTTCAACCATATTAAATAAAGAAATATTGAGAGTGGTAAGATAGTTTATTGAGGTTATGTTGCTGGATATTTTTAAGCATAATGACCCAGCGACATGTATGGTGGCGCCGGAAGACTGCCGTCCTTACTGTAGATGGCACATTGCTTTAGATTACATGGACTTTCCAACCAGGCATAGCGAACTCCAAGGATATGGTCATGTTCACACTCTGAACGATAGTACAGCTGAACTTGGCTGGTAAAGTGTTTCACAATCGGCACTTTTTTCCATTGGGAGTCGGACTCATGACACGGAGATCCAGTGTTGCTTGAGCAGCAGACCTTTGGAACAAAATGAATGAGACATATACTAGCCATAACAGACAGAAAGTTTACCTCAATGCATGGATTATTTTATACAAAATTCAAAGACCACCCTAATATTTTGTACAAAAAAGTGATTAGCAATTTCTTTAAGATTGTCATGTTCTTATAATATTTCGTTCTTTCCCCCCTGGCATATTAAGACACAGTCCTGTATAGATACATGCATACATAAATTGCTTTTCCCACAATAATGTTTAACAAGCGTCTAAACTAAAGTCTGATAACGAGAATAAAAATACAATAACTAAACGTAGTCGAATTAGTCTATTAACATCACTTTCACAGTTTTGACGGAGCAGTTCTCTGCACTCTACACAAGCTTATCTTGACTGACTTTTTACGATTTCAATTAATAAACGACCCATTTGAACAGGTATTGCTAAATGTTATCGGGATGCCTTCATGTAACAGTTATTATGGGTAAAAACATTATATTACATCGACATAGGAAGTTTGTAAGTCTGTAAGAATGTATGTTAGTCTTACCTCGAAACCATCTTTACCTCGGACGTCTATTGGTGTCTTTCCATGATCAAACTCTACGTTAACTATTCCCGTCTCAGAGTTCACGAAGATATGAGTTGGGAAAGGACCTTGGTATTTAACCCCGGATACTCCATAGGCCACAGCTTCTGCCGCTAATCCAAGACGTAATCCAACATCCTGCTTATATCGTGGATGAATCCTGCAGAAAGATAAGACATGCAAAATCTTTATTATGGAATTCAATGTGCGCAAAATATAAGACAAATTGGCATTAGAAAAAATTCTGTTCGAAAAGTAAACAGATTTGCACTATGTACAGATAATAATGCAAAATAACAAGTCTGACAAAAATAAGTAAATATTGCACTTCAAAGCGTGATTTCAAATAGTGATATCTGTCAAATGAATAGTCTGGAAGAACCTTTCTTTTCTATTAACCATGAGAAACCGCTCCAGTCATTCCATAAACTGCACAGGCTGTTTGTTTGAGTGAGGTTTAACGCCATACTTCAAGTTTCTTCATTCATATGACTGGGTGTCAGTCTTAGGGGTGTAGAAAACCCGTTTCAACGACACTGTCAACAACAAAACACGAAACTATACACTAGCAAAGAACAATGCAATAACATGGCAAACAGGTCGGCTTCGTGATGCCCCCACTAATGAGAGCACAAGGACGAGAAAACAGACAAGAAGCCAAAGTGTGATATAGAAAGCACAAATTCAATGTATCACATATAATTATGTTTTCAGTTCGGGTAAAACGTGTTGCGTTTAATATATTGTTCGGCTAAAGTAGATTCCACTCTTTCTAACAAGGTATCGTTAATGTAACAATGAAACAACGGATCAACAGAATTTCAAAATCGAACTTTCTGAGTTTTCCAGCCCCTAATATGGGGTTTAGTAGGTTTTGTAATTGCGCCTTACATCTGTCCGAAAATCATTTAAAGTGGGCGGCGAGGCTCACGGGTAGGGTTGAAAACTGTAGCGGTAATATTATGTGAAACTTTCAAAAGGTATGTGGCTTTAAAACCTGCCTTGAAACAAGTTCAATACTTACGCTCCGTGTGGACCGTCAAAGTCTGGAAGATCCATTGCAACAGCCATAAACACTTTGTTCATCTTCGAATTTGGTACGTAACCAAAGTCAGCTGTTTGTGCCCACCGTAAACCCGGAAAGTCTCCAATATGCGGCCATTTATTTAAAGCAGCCAACTATTAGAAAGTGAAATGGAATGTAGTTTGGATTATAATGGGCTTTCGCATATAGAAACTACCAGCCTGCTCATTATTTGACAATATTGCTGGCGATATTGTCATCAAGTTCCTTAAACGCATCGGTGTTTATCATATAATCTAATTTTTATGACCATGTTCAGGTCACAGCGTAGCTGAAAAACCACTGAATGTGGCGTAAAACAGCAATCAATCAACCAATCAATCCACCAGCCTGCTCACTCTCTGAATTCTGGCTTGATGACATTCGATGTTATGAAACCTGACTTTTTTTGGCGGTCTTTAGTTAAGCAGTTTGTCGGTTTTATCTTCGACACATTGCCAGCAGTGGTTTTACATTGTTTTACACCATCTTTAATTGTTATCCGCCAAGAGTTGAAACAACTTTCCCTTGCTTGGACTCGAATTACTAAATACAGACTCAATCTCAAACAGGTGCCAAATCTCCGTTATTCATTCAAAACTTCTAAGTAAATTATTGGCAAAAATTGAAGGTCTGCTGTTGAATAACTTCATATTAGGCCTGTATATTATTAAATAACCATCAACTGTACATACATTTGTAATGAAGGTGTTTTTCTCTAATTGACGTTGTTATAAACAAAATAATCCTCAGTTACTTCGTAAATCCAAACTTATTGAAATTGCTTTTGGATGGGATATACTATGAAAGCGTAATAAAATAAATTGAAAAGCTCCATTTACTAAAGATCGTATACAAACCCAAATAAGCGACGACCGAAATATGATAACACAAAGATAACTTTGAATTCAAAACTATAATTATGTAAATTATGTAAATATAAATAAATATCTGGTCTCGCCAGCGGATTTCTGTAGTGATTTTCAATTAGTTACATTTGTCAACGGCTTCTGAATTGAATTAAACCGGAGATCGTTGACCTCGCAGATGCGGAATAATTGTATAACACGCTTCCTCTTACTAAAAATAGGTTTTCAATAAAGACTCTTCCAGATATTTTGACCAGAGAAATGTCACGTCATCGACGTAACACAGAAATGTAATTAATGAGATCGATAATTGACATCTGCTGGTTGACTTTTTTATTCGATACGAATTCAGTTTATAACATAGTTACCTGAACAAAGCCAAAGGGGAATGTGCCGTCTGTTTCTCCGCCGGATCCATGATGAAATTTGTTCCTCCAATCGTTTATCATGGCGGGAAAAGTGCATTTGTACAGATTGGGTTGTTTAGAATTAGATTCGCCTAAAAATTAAAAAAACACAGATTGACCAGATCACACCTCCAAAGCCCGTTTGTCTGCCAATTGATACCGACCCCTGAGGATATTGCACAACTGTAACGTTAGAAAACATTGTAAGGCTTATTATTCTTGGCAAGCCCGTGTAAACTATATCAATCGGGCTAACGGTATGGTGATGTCCAAGGTATTGTTCGCATGGCCAATGTGTACATGGGGAAACAGGTGAGTTGCAGGCTGCGGTGGTGTTGATAAGAGGCTTTTTATTTGGTTTCCACAAAAATAGCCTTAAGCAGTTTACATGCTTTCTTAGTCCTGTGGCATGAGCTTACTTGTCGCTTATATCAAAGTACAAATATCAACTAAATAACCTATACAGGGATAAAGCAAGTTGTGCGTAGGAACTTTATTACCGCCTTTCTAAATTTTCTTGAATTATTTTCTAATCATGTTTAATTTTTTGGGGTGAATAAAAAATCAGTCCATGAAATCAATTAATGTTGTTTTCAAGTTAACCCCACGTAGCCCAAAGTAAAGAATTATTTCGTGTTTTCTGTGTTTAAAGTTGGAATATATAGGGCTACATATAAAAACGATAATCGTCTTTAGTGGTAATCACAATCACTATCAAGTGGGGCTGACCATAATGATCAGTTTCCAGAGGATGCAAAGATCATCATCCTATTTATTTTATATACTGCCTTGTCTCGACCAAACTAACGAGCAATTTGAAACAACTGGGGATAGTAATCTCATTCTAATCCACATTGTTTTTTTTACACAACTCTGCCATTTGATTTTGAAACACAAATTGTTTTTACTATGACACTTATAATGTACCTTGGTACCAAATAGCTCCATATATGGTCATTTTGGTCAGTGGGGCCATCATTGTGTTCCAAACAACAGTTGGTTCTTGAGGGAAATAAAACTTTCCTGGTTCGGGTTTAGCCATCACTACAGGACTGAAAGTACAAACATTACATGCTTCGTGAATTAAATAAGAGCTACAGAACATGAATATAAAGGCCGATAAGTCGCCCAGACCGGCTTACGGATGGATAACCACTTCGAAGTCTAAATTGGTTATTTTTTTATATTTGTTTATACCAACATTTGCTTTTTTGTCCTACATTTTTGAGAATGTTATATAAAATAATCCAGTTAGAATTTATGTAGTTTCAAGTTTGGAAATTGGGATTTGGTTCTCTGCCAGCGAACAGTTGGGTGGGTTTGGCACTTAAGTTTTGTCGAAATTTAATTTTTACAGTCGATTTCCCTTTGAGCTATAATTGTGATTTCGGCATGCTCATTATTAGTGACATAATAATCTATAATTGCATTTCAATTTTTATACTTGTTCTCTCTTTATAGCAATTTTCCTCAAATTAATTAGGAACATTTGACTTACTGCATTAAAACATGAATAATTTAAAAAGTACGCCGAATCAAACAAATTTTATATGCTTTTACACAAAAAGCAGTACAAAAAAGAGAATGGGCTTATAAACAAATAAAAAAATTACAATTTTGTCCTCGAAGGGGCTGTTTATCGTTAGGTCCATTTTGGTCAATGGGTGTTCTCAAACAGAACGCTGACGTTTATAATGTAAATAAAGTACACAAATACCCCCCCTACAGACCTATTTGGCCTGGATACATCGGCTTTAGTGTGTGCCGAGGTCAACATCATCAATCCTTGCGCTGACGAAATATCCATTCAAAATCAAAAGCCATCTGACTCGGCATAAGATATAATAAAGTAGATATATACTTTCATTTTTGTCAGCTTGCTTTCTTCAACAGGAGCAGTTACCGTATAGTCGAAATATTCATGTTATAACAAGGTAGCCTGTCGAATCATATCGCACTAGGTTCCTTGTTCAAATCAGTTCTTTTATTCTCAGTTCTTACATACTATGCTTTCCACTTACTTTGGGACATGAACACCGCAGCTTTTCAGACTGTCGGCTGATGACCAGGGTTCAATCGGCGTGGCTCCCCAGTCTGAGGCTACCAGTCCAATAGGATACCCTCTGTGACGATACAGGTACTTCCCATACAGCCAACACACGGCAGAGAAATAGTTCCAATCTGGTCCACCGATACTATCTATTAACAGATATAGTTAAAATGTTTTCATCAACTTGAATGGACAGAACCTTTTTAATACAGTCTAAATATAGTCGCCATTCCCGATAACGTTAATTTCCACAAATGTTGTTGTTTCAACTAGTAAAGCGACATCTTAACCAAATCACGAAATAACAGATGGCATTCCACTGGCGTAGAAGAGCCCGCCTGTCGAATTGATTCTTGTAAAAGTTTATATTGTTTTTTGTTTAAGTATTCAACATATACATCAGAAGGACACGATTATTTAACAATTGCAGTACACACTCTGGAAATGTGCACTACAGCACTGAGTGCCCTTCAAATAAGGCGAATCATCCGAATGACCCAGTTCAAGATCCACTCTGATCCCGACAAACTCTCTACTATCACAAATGAAATAAAGATTTGTGAGTGAAGTTGGGGAGGGTTTCGCAGTGGTGCTCACAAGGTTTTCCACTACACACTACTGGTCAAACGCTGATGAAATATTCAGGTAGATAGGATTTAAGCAAATGCGTGTGCACCTAATAGAAACAACTTCTTACGTCTGTTGGCAACTGCCCAATGTTGTCGGATACCGCTTAGGTCGGTTTGAAGGTTGGCTTCCGCCTTTTGCAACACAGTCATAACACGAATGTTAGGGTAATGATCCGCGTCATTTATTTCTGCAGTGGCGTTCATTATCTGGAGAAAAAAAATTTATTCTCGTATTTATATTGATATTTATGAAGTTAAAATATCTGGACATCTTTCACGTGTAAAAGTGACATTTAACATTGTTAAATTTTGTTATTACAGTTCGAATTGCTTTATGTCATTAACCACGTGTTCTATTTTAAAGTCAAATGCGCACAACAGAAAACACAATCATTAATATCACTTTGAATTATTTATTTATTTATTTATTTATTTAATTGATATGAAACAGACGATTTATTTAAACCCATGCAGTCATTTGTCGCTGACTCGATTTCTTACAATGTTGTTTAGAACTGTTTTCTTCTTGACACAAACACAGTAACATATATCGTTGGAGTAAATTGTATGGTTGTCAGACAAACATTAAATTCTAACAAAATTTTAAAAAGCTGTATGTAATCTTACCATTGACACAGAAACCCCCATGTTACTTTGTCCTGCACATATCCAGACGTCACCAAAGAGAACGTCATTAAGAGCAATGACACCAGATGACGACCCAGCTTTGATGGTAAATGGTCCATGCTCGGTGAAGGCCGGGAGTTTGACGCTCCAGATTCCGCCTGTGTGAACGGCTCCATGGACCACTGTGGTGGACACCGAGTGTTGACCGTTCACTGTTACGTACACATGATCGCCAATTTTCGGAGAATAACCCCAGACATTTGCCCTGTGAGGACCTCGCTGCAATACCATATGATCTCCAAAATAAGAGGCAAAGGCGAATGTACCTGAAACCACAAATTGCGTATAATGAGCCACAAACCTAGTTATTATATAATATATTTATCCAATATTTTAATCGCAGGCGTTATTAGATGTTTAAACCATTAGAACCATAATAAATAACTAACCGATTTCGTATATTAAGTCAAATGCCTTGATCTTAAATGAAATCGCAATGAACTACGTTAAAGCTATAAGAACCTTAACAAAAATAATACTAACTGTTTCCATAGTACATTGAACCAAATGTCTTGATGTAAGGGGTAATTTCAATGAACTCTGTTTGAGAGCCATAAGCAGCATAATAAATAACTAACCGGTTCGAAAATACATTTATTCAAATGACACGGGGTAAAATGCTATCTCCATGAAGTGTGTAGAAGCCATGTGAAACGTAATAAATAACTTACCGATTAATAAAACATTGAACCATATGACTTCATCTACAGTATTATTTCAATGAAGTATTTATAAGCCATTTAAATATATGGTTATTAATTTTCAAGCTTCATTGGGTGATACTAAATCTTGCATAAAATGGCAAACAGGTCATGGTTAAACCCCAACAAGATCAACCAAGACTACAATTAACTTACCTTCTGTTCCTGCTGTGGCGGAGTTAACAGCGCTACATCCGCAAAGCGCCAAAACGGCTACAAAAGCTAACATTTTAACAACACGTCTTTCGCAATTCCGTGTTACGCCTATCTGAAATCATTTGTTTTTTATACGAAAGGTAAATTGGGTTGAATTTGGATACGTTATCGTATTCTAATTCCGTTTGTTATCATAGAATCAAACAAGGCATGATATCTTTTTAGATATCAGGATGTCAATCCTCCGAAGGCTTGGTTTCCATTTATCCAGATTTTGCGTTTTTTTTAAATTGCCATGATATGGACACATGGTCTTAATTTCCCCTTTCTTTATCTCTGGACAAACATGCCGAAATAGGACAACACGGCGCTGCACTGGCACTGCCTACGCGACAGGGAAAACGAGTATGAATCGGTCAAGACAGCCCGACGTGATTCCAACGAGATTCATATGTTGCTATATTTAATAGTTCAAGGGATATTCTACTAAGTAAACTTATTTATTTGTTGCACTGAATATATTTGTTTACGAAATCAATGCAGTTTACAAATGAGGTCATTAGTTATTATTTCACCCATTAAATATTTGTAATCCTGAGTATTTCGCTAGCCAAAAGTTTTATTCCGAGCTACTCTGCATAATAACCCTTGGCCGATTATTTGCGTATTATCGGGAAAAAGGATATGTTCTGGGAATTCAACTAACTCAATGAAAGCATTGCATATGTACCCACCACTATAGACATCAACTCTCTACATATACGTCAATAGCGCTTTACAAAGTTAAACAAATGATCAAAACTAGAGTATCACATTCAACTTATGTTATCAGCACTTTAACTCGAAACTTGGTCATTTTATCTGCCAGGCGTAGCTGTTAATTGTGATTAATCGGTCAAGGGTTGTAATGCAGAGTCGCTCGGAATCACATTCTTCAAGATGGAGTATCCAAGTTTCTTAAAATATATACTTTCTGATATGTAAACTGTGCGATGAAGGGCTTAGAGAAAAATGGTTTAAAAAATCAAGGAACTGGCCCAACAAGACCTTAAGTAAAGCTCATAAAACCATACGCTATGCTCATAGAAGCACAACAATGAAGTCACTAACGAAAGTATAATGTTCACCGTCAACCGAAATGCCCTCACTGCGTTTCTTGTTTTGTCTCCTTCAGGTCCTCAACGCCTGTACTAAATTGTGAAAGAGCAACCTGTCCACAAGGTTATTCTTATTAAAGCCACAAATAAATATCTGGCTTATATAAGTGTTCATTCCGTGACTTTTGCCCGTCTCAGAATTACCACGTGACATTCGCGCCCGAAATGGTACTGGGCTGGTTCTACAGCCATTCTACCGGCTAACCTCTGCATACAGCTGTTGAATTGGTGGACAACTGGATACGTTTCTCATGTTATTTCTTTTTCATATTTCTCATTGGATTGATATTGAATTAATTAGCTTAGGTAGTTGAAAAACCCAACTTTGATTTCAAATTACGTCCAGAACTATATTAGTGTTAGAGTAAGTTTAATGTATTGTTTGTTTTTTGTATATATTGTAAGTAGATGTGTCAATAAATGTGCAAATGTGTTCCGACGGGCGAACTTCTTCCTGACTGAAATCATATTTTTGTTGTACTAATAACTAACTATTGATCATTTATCTTTCATTAGTTTATTCTGATCACCATATTGTTTCTTAATGCTTTAAATGTTTAACAATGGCGACGGGATTTTCTCCTCAGTCCGCAGCCGACGAAACGGCGCAACCCGATTTGGAAGGCTAGTTAACGTCGGCAAAAGAAGCTCAAATGATTGAATATTTACGGAGGACCGGAGGGTATAAAATTTCTTCGTCGCTATAGTTATCGATAGTGCGGGGCAAAAATTAGACGAACGCCAAATTTTCCCTTCTAATTCCTCTTTTACAAATGCCCCCTCTAAAAATTTCTTTATTCTCTGACACGGAGCTGATTCTAAAATCTGCATGCTCTTGAATTGTGGAAATTTGAGGTTAATTATTTATTAAAAGATAGATCTTGTAAATATAGCATGATTTTACATACAATAAGAACGCCATTTAGGGGTGAAGCTGGTAGAATTTTACTGTTTCTTGGGGATAGTGCTTCAGTGTCTGAAATAATGCATACATTCGAAGTAATTAACCTTCGGCACTGTGGTAACTGCCAAAGCATTACTTGAACAATTTTATGTTGAACAACAGAAGCGAGATGAATCTTTTGCCAAGTGGGGTTGTCCTTTAGGGGTGATGTTGCAGCAAGCTAGATTTAAAACTCATCTGGGTACACATCAACTAGCAAAAATGCTAAGAAATAAATTCTGGACTGGGTTATGTAATGAATCCTTAAAAATTGCTTCTCGCCACAGGTTCGATTGCAACAATCCCTATGTTTCGAGGACTCGTACAGGGCCTGTTTCCATTGGCCAGAAATGTCCGAAGATGTACCCGGAAAGGTAACGTATTGTCACCGATGTGAATGTCGTAAATGAACAACTGCACAAAAAAACTGCTTTACTGGCTAGGATCAATTCTTCCCAGTCCATGGAACTTGTTTGTCTGGATTTGTTATCCCTAAAAACCTACAAAGGTGGTTACGATAGTAATAACCGACAATTTTATTAGATACGCCCAAGCTATTCTAATCCGAATCAAACGGCGTGCCCTACCGCCAGAATGCTATTCGATCACTTCTTGCTCATTACTGATTCCCGGGTCGTTAACATAGCGATCAAGGAAAAATCTTTGAATCGAATGTGATAAAAGAGCTATGTATGCTTACTGAATTGGGTAAACGCGCACAACCCCTTACCACCCTGAAGGTAGCGGTATGTGTGAAAGTTTTAATCAAACTCAATTAATCAGGCTTGGTACCTTTTAAGAGATGATCAACAATACCATTAGAAAGCATATGTACATGCTCTAGTACAAGCCTATACGTCCAGACATGAGTCCCCTGGGTATGCGCCATTTTATTTAATGTTTGGTCGTCATCCTCGTTTGACTCATTCCTTGAGATAGATCCAAACGATGCTCATGAAAAGGGAACAGGCACAATGTTTGCTTCTGAGCTACGTAAACGATTTGATTACGCTTATTAGCTGGCTTCTAAAGACACAGAAAAAAATTCCATCAGGTATAAGAAAGGGTATTATCATAAAGTTAGAGAATCCGTGGTGACGTCCGGTTTTAGGGTTCTGGTAAACATCGTTGGTCTCCAGGGAAAGCATAACTTGGCATATATGTATGACAGTCAACCACATGGTGTAATATCTCAATCTAACCCATATATTCATGTGTACCGGGTTGAACGGGAAGATAGTTAAAAGATCCGAACACTTCACAGGAACATGTTCTTGCCATTCCATTCCCTTTCTGACCCCTCGATATGCCATGTTAAACCTGACACTTAAAAAAAACAAATCATTGAGCTTTGCGTCCAACTCTTCCTGTCCAGGATCTGAATCGGAACCACTCTCTAGCAGTACATCGCGTTTGAGACCAGCCAGCCGTTCGCCATATTCTTTACGTCCGCGCAGAAGCTGATTGTTTATATGTATTTCTATATAGGGATGTTATTTTGTCAATGCATGGCAGGGGAAGTATCCAAGTAATATATTTGTTTTTTCCATGTTTATCTTCACAATCATCCTTCATGACTGCGGACACCAAATGAACTGTATTCAATCAATCTACTGGGCTAGAAATTACCATACCACAGGTACTGGACTATTCAATTGAGTGACAACGGCACCCTATACAAACCCGACGTTCGTCGCATTTACACGCCAACCGAAATGCCCTCAGGACATGCCTTGTTTTTGTCTCCTACAGGATAATTTTATATAGGCTGATAGTTTTCTTCCTCGTTATCAAATTGTTTTAAAAAATTTGTTTATATTTTGCTGGCATTTATACGCCAACCGAAATGCCCTCTCGACATATTTTGCAATGGCTCCTGCAGGTCCTGAAATTAATTGTCACCAATAAATATATTGCTTATATCACAGTGTGGATGCCTTGCTTTTTGCCCGGTCCGTGAACTACCGCGTGGAATATTACCATGATATATATATTACTTTGTGGTGCAACCAAAAAATTTTTATATTATTTTTTCTTGCCTTGACCAGACAAAACCAGAAATTCATACTCCTTGCTACTCATGTTTTTTTCCATCACCACCGATAAACCGGACCTTTATGTGACCCCGATTCCGCACCTATAGGTCTTGGTGTTTCTGCACTTCGGTTTTTGTATAATAATAAACAAACGGAATCGATCGAAAAGTAACATACTCTGCCAAAAAAGAAACGCATAGGTTAAATTTCACAAGAAAGTGTTGAATTTTTTAAAAATATTGTTTCTTGTGTACAATGGCCATGGATTTATGTTTCTCAATTCTTCTGGAATGGGACAACATGGCCAACTACACTGAAAACAAATTAACACGTTGTGGCGTGTTTCTGTGGAAATTCGTGTTAAGCGCCATGAAATATTAAGATTTTGACGAATACAAAGGAACCTTGGGGAAAATACTGGGGTGGTGATGGGTATTTAAAGCAGCAATTCTGGCAATGAAACCTTTCCTATCTCACTGAACACGAGTTACAACATGCCGAGACTTAACCTTGCGAATCAAAACATTGCGATTGGCCGCCTCCAGTTAGGTGAATCGCAGTCGGAAGTCGCACGGCACATGAACGTCAGACAGAGCA
>JAVFBX010174062.1:0-14933 GCA_034783855.1 Mopalia kennerleyi
AGATAAATGACAGTATATATAGGCCCTTTTGCTTAAATTTAACTGACAGCCAATATGGTAGAATGAAGTTGAAGATAGAAATGCGTATAAACCGCGCTGTAAACGAAAACTACGCACACAAATAATATTTGTATATACAAAGCCTATTACATAGGTCTACATTTACACGTTATTACATAACAGTACCTATTTCGGCATACTCAAGCCTATGGTTCACTGTAAATCTACGAATATTTTTTACAGTGTACTTAATCCCGTATTAAATTTACAGACTAAAAAAGCGTAGGCCTATATGTCTACTATTTAGAGTTGCTGGTGATTAAACTATTGTTTTAAACAGATATAGTGAAATGTAGTTCATCTGGATAAAAATAGTTGTTTGATAACAGCTGATAATTTAGTTCAATGAGGTTAAATTTGAAGAGGATTTGATCCTCTGATAATATACTTACATTGGCTGCAGTCGAGTCAAGATGGAGACGAAGAAGGTTCTCGTGTGTATCATCTTAACACAATGTGTTGTTTGCGCGTCAGCATCATTTGTACAAAACACAGTGTATAATATTGACGACACCCCGGGGCATGGCAGGCGATTTGATGGCATAGGGGCCATCAGCGGAGGAGGGGTGAGCATAACAACTAACACAAACGACTCCTCAAAAAGATATCATAGTTTAAATGTAGCAGGTCGATCGGCAGAGTGGCGCTGATAGTATATTAACATCAGGTGCATGTTTATTTAGTACACTCTAATACATGTGCCACATTTAACATAGTTGTGAAAGATGTCTGTCGTTGTGGATATAAAGTAGATATAGCACATAATACTGTTGCAAAGTCGTCTCAACCGGATGAAAATGGCTTCAACAGAGAAGTGCAACCCGAGAGGGATTGTTCTTTCGGTTTGAGATAAGTAAAATCAATATTATAAAATCTAATAATAAATGAATGTGATTAGTTTGTCTTGATAACATTTATATAGCTGCTCCCCAAAACTATTTTGACTTTTTATTTGGTAATTTGTAACAGTAACCTTTTGTTTATTTTTCCTCAATTAAACGCAAGAGCGCAATACACGAGATAGCACACAATGTCTCTGTGTGTTAATATAGGGTGGTTCCAATCCCCCGTTGGGCTGGCACCCTTCCATATGAGTGAAATAACCTTCAGGACAGCGTTAAACCCCACTCACTCAACCAAACAAGCAAACCATCACGCAAAATAACAAACACACAAACGAACAAATCAACTCATGTAGGTTATGGTTCTGATTAATTACAACTCTTGTTCATGACCACAATTTTTCACATTGTATAGGCCACCTCTAAACTCTTAGTGAACTACCCGACACAACAACGGAATGAAATCTTGGACTTTCTTTTCAAGGTAAGGAATTTACATTATTTAAAAGTAACAACACAGATAAATTGCATAGTCATGTGAAATTGAAAATCGCCAAGACGTATCAATGCTATAAGCGCATAATGGTGTGAATAAGTGTTGGTTTAACAGATCGGAAACCTGAGGCTTCGTCACATCCTGATATACGAGAAGTCGAGCAACTACAAGTATGCAACCCCCTTTTTATTCTATAGATATCAACGGGATTGTTTTTTTTTTGCAAGATTTAAATGTTTCATGAGACACCACGTACGCTGCCGAGCCGATTTTACATTTCTCCGTTCCGCATATTTAGAATTCTCTTAAAGACTGTTTGACAATGAAGAATCTACACTCTCTGTTATTTATATACACAATTCCTTTTGTTTTAATCCGCTGATGAAAGATGTGGTTTGTGTCGAATGTAGGCAGAACATGGTCACTGCGAAGAAAATCAGCTATGTCATGTCATTTGGGGCGTTTGACTGGTGTTGTTTTATGGGATATCTATGGCAGCGGCCAATGAAATGTCTGTCTGAAAAAAATTATATTAGAAACAGCTAATACAGGAATTTGATTGGATATTGAAAAAAAAAAAACAATTTTGACAATCCGCCACAAAATTTACTGTAAGCGGCTATAAACACCGATAAGTGTTCATCTGGCCAATCAAACGTTAGCTAAAAGCAAGTTTCTAAAACATATCTTTGTATGTACACACTTCATGTTAAAATATTTGTCATCCTTGAAATGATATTAAAATATACTGAAAAATTGAATCACCTTGTATCCATGTGTTCCTTTTATTGGAGTCATAAGTTTATTTTTTATATTTTTTAAATATATTTTTGTTGTGTTTGTTTCAGCCGAATTATGGAGCTTCGATACACATCTTGAAGGTAGAAATTGGAGGAGATGGACAAAGTTCAGGTACCATCACAGCTTATTACACGACATTGTACCTTTCGCGAAATGTACTGGTTAACGTGTGACTTTTCTCTTGTTTGTGATTACTTTCCGTGCATGTTTTCACACACAATATCTGTTTTGCTGGCGTATATACAACAATTACGTTGAGAAAAAGAAGTTAACATTGAGCACAGCTGATTTATGTCTGATGTACCTGAATTAAAACTTTGAAATTCATTTGTTATATTGGCTTAAGCTAATATAACAAATGAATTTCAAAGTTTTAATTATTTTTAGAATTAGCAGCCAACTAAAAGATCTTGAGTTAGAATTTGCCGAAAAGGACAGCCTTAGATAGTACAATACATGTAACTAAAATTATCGGTTACATTGAATCTTTAACATTTAACACTAAAACAATACACGAAACCGCCCGCGCTAAGTAATATACCTATCTTCATCTATCCCTGCTTTTATTAAAAAACATCGGCGGGTGGGAGCTCCACTTTGCCCTATTGCCATTGGATCTAGGTAGCAACAAGAAGCAGATATGATCTCGGATGTCTTTGTTCTGCTTGTGATTTTCCTATCGTCTTTGGTTGTTGTCAGAGGCGTCGAAGATGTTTTCCTTCGCCCTTTGTGCTGGCAGGTCTTCTTATGAGCCTAAAGTGTGGCTTTAAAATTCAATCTACCAAACAAACCAACAAAGAAATATAACCGTTACTGTTTAGCAACCTCGTATAATGTTTTCAACAGACGGAACGGAAGCTTCTCACATGCACGAAAGTTGGGACGAGAATTATCAAAGAGGTTACGAATGGTGGCTCATGACGGAGGCCAAACAGGTTGGTATCATACATCTCTTTCGTCTGATAAAACCTGTATGTCGTAATTAATGTAAGAAGTAAACATATATTATTAACATAACAATAGAGGCTATCTGGTCTCGGAACTATTAAGATCTTTTGACACAAAGCAAGTGTTTTGAGAAAAGTTGTGCAAGCTTCAAATATTTATTAATGAATTCGCTGAAATTGTTGAATCTAATAGATCTTTAAAATAAATAAAGTTCTAGAACTGTTGTTAAAATCTATACTCTCTGAACGATTATAGTTCTGTTACGCTCTAGTTTCTTCGTTGTTTTTTGCCTTATTTTTATATTCACAGGATATTTCAACCAATTTAGATGTGATTTAGCTATAAAGAAACCCCGATATTTTACCGTACGGATTACTCTTTGACGTTTCATGTCTGGATTGGTAGCGAAACTTTCAGCGCTTGTGCTATCCCAGAACTCAGCGCGAATTATATATTTTTCATTTGTTATAACTTCAGAGAAACCCGGATATTTTACTGTACGGATTACCATGGGCCTTTCCTGCCTGGATCGGTAACGGAACTTTCAGTGCTTATGCTATCCCAGAAGTCACCGCGGATTATATCATCAAATGGATTAATGGAGCCCAGACATATTATAATCTCAAACTCGACTACATCGGGGTTAGTGTGTCCTGTTTATATGAAAATGAAAATCTGTTATTTATATAGTTGTAGAGGTAAATATATAGCTGCCAGAACCGGATTATCAGAATAGCCGAAACAATAAAACACAGTTGAGGGCAATTTATCGCTAAAAAAGACAGTGTCCTTCACCGTGTTGTTCGACCGTGAGCGTCTGTAGGTCAAACGGTTAGCGCGTTCTTGTGCTAGCCACAGATCCGAGATCGAATCCTGACAGTGACAAGCAAAAAATAAAAAATAAAAATGTACAAAATGGGAAATGTTTTTTTTTCGGCCTCCACAGCAAACACAACAACCATTCGCAAGGTCCGTAGCGTCTTCAAATTATGGGGCACATGTATTTCCGTTAGCCATTTTTCGCTTTTCATTTTAAGATTCTAATGACAACCAAATTTGCTCTATTGTAGATTTGGAATGAACGTAACTACAGCTCAGTGTACATAAAGGTAAGATAACAACTAAAAGGAATTATTTTATCAACTGCGGCAACAATTCCTCCGTACACTTATAACACTTATAACTGTGGAATTAATCAGCAGACAAGACGTACAGTCATCTGATGGTCATCCAATGTACAGGGGTTTCGAGATGTACCATTATTCACTTACGTGGAAAATCGTTCTAGGCATAAGCTATAGGGTTTAGTAATGTGCTCAAATCTATTCACCTCATATTTTATATTTTCCTTTTGAGGTAGTGATTTTTTTTTAAATACACCAATAGATTTTTGCCAACAGAAAGAGCCTCAAAATTGGCTCGATTTAGATATCCTTTCATACATTTATTGTTTATCCCTTGTGTAATCCGCTTAATTTTTGGAGATAACATCCCGATGAAGAAACAGCGAGAAGTGAAGAAAAATTTATTTATATTCATGCAATAATTACTAGATTACCGACATCTTTGACGTGTTTCAGACTCTCCGTAAATCTCTTGACCAGAATGGACTTGAACACGTGCGAATCTGTGCACCGGATGATCTCGGTTGGCAAATAGTCGGTGATATTATGGTGGACAAAGAATTAGCTGACGCTGTCGATTTTATTGGGTGGGTTGATGATTGTTAATTGTAAATAAAATGAATCTTAGTGCTACTGATTCAAACTTGGGTAGATTACAGGGCAAAACATGTTTATTCTGGTCACAAAATATTTGTAATGTGATTTATCTTTGATTTTACACAGGATTGTCAGATATGACTGAAGGAATGAATTAATGAATTTATGCAATTCACTTTACACCGTGCCGGTTTGTCCACAAAATTCTGAATTCTGTTGGACAAGGAATGACAAATCCTTATTCACAAAAAAGATCAATTGGATAAAAGATAAAAAAACATTTACGAAAGTCGAAAGCCTCAATGAACACTCTCATAGTTACACATTTGATCGCGTGCCATTCAATGCGTCTCGCCCTCAATGTAGTCCAATATGAAGATACACTGTACAATGTTATCAGGGCTGCCAATATAATATTTTGTGACCGACGGCATGAATCTTGTCCCCCCCCCATCCCCCGCCCCCTACAAAGGGCTCTATGAAAAGTCATGAACGGGTCCCTAGGGCTACTTCTTTATGAGGAATATAATATCCACCATGCACACACAATGTCATTCACATATTCACGTTTGCCTTTTGTTTTATCAGATGAATGTAGTGCTGAAATGTACTATTGGTCCGCATGTCATTAAAGGAAAAGAAAACACAAAACAAAGCGAGTCTGAATTGATTGCCTGTAATCAGAAGTTTCGAAAAATGTTGTTTTAGGTGTATGGATAGCGTTCATAATCGTGAAATTCGGGCTGATTAAGTTATTGACTTGGTAAACTGATATAGGGTGGACCAACCATGCTATATCACTTGCCTGTCTATAACTTTGGTTATTGTATTGCATGGCTTGTGGGGTCCACTATGAATGAGTCACCACCAGTTCTCAAATTAGCTACACTGGGATAATGAAACCTATCAATACAGCCAAGATATCATATTTCGAAACTGTTGATTATAGGATTATGATTATCTTTTCCTGAAAATTTTGTATATCAACATGATACAAATCCTTGGCTTACTGGCTTTGAGTCGACTGGATATAAAAATGGGAAAATGTTGCTTAATCAACGATTCACTATCTCTTTGTCCATCAATTTTTGGCTTTTATATTTAAAAAATATTTATTGGAAAATCATATCTTTCTTTTGGAAATATCAGGGTATTGTCCTCGTTTTTATTTGTTTGGGCTAAATACTTCATTCCCGTGAATACAAACTATTGCTAATTTTTCTCTCTTCATTTATTAAAAATATATATATGAAATCTTACCAGGTCGATTTGTTATATGCATTTCATTCCAACTCCGCCAAATATACTCCTTTTGTGTGTATTTGTCAGAACTCACTACCCCAAGACGTTTTCCACCCCTGAAGCTGTTCAGTCCGGTAAACAGTTGTGGTCATCCGAGGATCACGGGGACACCAATAATGTCTCTGCTGCAGCCTGTCATGCCAGGGTAAATATATCAACCATGATATTGGCCTACACGAGTTTTGAAATGTTTATTCTTAATAGTATGTCGGGTGTTGGAGTCTTGTTTTCCCCTCAAACTAAGAATATTATCTCAATTACATGGATTTATTAAAATGCCATTTTGGGCCGTGCCAACGAAGTCAGACGAATACAGAATACAGAAAAATATTATTTATTTTATGATATTCACCCATACAGACGCAAACAATTCCGCCTCTCCTACACCAATATTAGTTAATTTTCTTAACATTGTTGTCGTTTTCGTTTGATCAATGTGTCCTACTGACCTAATTAAAATTATTATAAATTTATTTACAAAAATCACGACAAAATGTGATTGATGCGTTTTATAAATAAACACATATACTGGATGCTAGTTATCCCGGGTATATCATATTGATTGCCATATAATTCGAAAATGAATATAAATTAAAAATATCGCTTTAATGCTGGTAACTTACTAATTGCCTTGGAAGTGTCCCCTTAACGAAAAAGCTCCATTTTGCTTTCAGATGTTAAATCAGAATTACGTGACTGGAATGATGTCGGCGTGAGTATTTCGAATGTATATCAGAGGATATCTTATTCTTAAGTACAGTTGTACCGGAGTACCCGTGATATCACATGTTATATTAGAATTTCGAAAATCTTGCTTTGTGCCCCGATCGAGTTCAAGTTGAACACTGAGTTGTCTGAAAAGATATTGCAATATAGTTTTCTCACATGAACGAAACAAAATAAATGTAAAACAAATACAACTACACCACGTGACCTGTGCATGTCCGACATCAAATTCATTTTTAGCACTTGATATGTCTCAAATTTCACGGGTGTAGCTTAAACGGTTTTCGAGAAAACAGGGTAGAAAAATTGCCCATCGACGAAACATGAAATGCTAGAATTCGGGCAGAAACCATCCGGCTGTACACTGAAAATGCACTGAATCACAAATTTCAAACTTTGAATTAAAGGACTTCTAATGGGAATTTTTGTATAATTGCTTAACTAAATGCAGGCTAATAATGTCAATTAACAAATAAAAAAAACCCAGACAAATTTTGACCCCGAAGAGGCCGGCCAACCTTAAATGGAACAAAGAAACAATTTCGTTGTTCTTATAACGAAGAGGGATTGTATCAAAAATATCCCAGATTGCGACTGGATGGATAAAGACTTCTTTAACAAGAATGCTTGTGAACTATAGACTCGATTTGGCATTATGATTTATAACAAATCACAGCGGGTTTTAAGTAATAAATAACAAGAAAAAAGCAATCAGTGAATTTTTTTATCAACGTTTTTTTTTCTACGTTGCGCATCTGCTTATAGAGAAGAATGCAATATGAAAGTTTCAAAAATCTAAGTGAAAAAATAGCCGTCAGATAGTAACCAAGATACAGCCAGGGCAAGCTTACCGGATATACGGACATCGGACAGAAAAGTTCTCATAGATCTCTGAAAAACAATCGTCCCATGTTTGAGGACCTTTTATAATATATATTTATGTGTGACTAATTTCCAGGAATGTACCTCATATAAACGGAGAAGCAAAATTAGGGGTTCCGGATACAGCAACAATGAGGTAGTATGAGGGTATTTACTGTACGCATGTCCTACCATATTTTGGGCGCTGTCTGTCTTCTTTCGTTTAATGGTATGTTCACATGTGACTGTGGAGTGATAGGTTTCATCCATTGGATATGAGAAGTCGTCAACTGAGCAGTTCGCAAAATGAAACGAGCGCTGTCTAAGAAAACTAACAGAAGAATAAACTTTGGTCATGTTTCAGGACAATCCGATGGAATTTACTAGGTTCTTATTACGACGGTTTGCCGTATTCCCGTGCTGGTATTATGACGGCGGTGGAACCATGGAGCGGAAACTATATCGTAGATCCACAAGTCTGGGCAACAGGTGTGAACCCAAATCATATACAATAACTTTTATCAACAATCTATTCTACATTATGTTGCTTCGTTTTGTTTCAGGACAATTTCTTGGAATGTACTAGCCTCTTATTATGAGGGTTTGCCTTATTTCCGTTCCGGTATTTTGACGGCCGTAGAACCGTGGAGTGGAAGCTATATGGTGAATTCGCCAGTCTGGGCCACAGGTGTGAAAACAAAAACTTATACAGTTGCGGATTAACAGTGTCTCTAAATTGTAGAATATATCGTTATGTGGCGCGGCAATTTTATACAATATAATTGCGTCTTACCTTATTTTCGTGATGGTGTTGTGGTGAACGATAACAACGACACAACCATAAGGAAAATGTATTACTTATAGGAGCGCAGATAATTTTGTGAAATATAATGTAATATCTGGTCTTATTCTGAGAGTGTTTTCCCTAAAATATCGAAAATAGGGAGAATAGGGAGATAACAAGAAGAAATTTGGTTTTGTATGAATGATCGTAGCTCATACATTTTGTCTGTAATATTAACTTTATAACGCTGAAGTTAGAAATGTCTATTTAATTGATGAAATAAAATGGTAAAGAGTTGTAGGGGCAATCGAGTTTTATCGATCAGTCAAGCTGAGTGTTTTTTTTATAGTTCGTCCCCTTCATAGATTTTACAATAAAGGTGCTTTTTATCTTTCAGCACACACTACTCAATTCACGAAGCCCGGGTGGCGGTACCTGGCTCACGGCTCGGGGGTAGGGAATCTGACTGGTGGAGGCAGTTATGTGACCTATACTGACACCGACACTAATGATTTCTCCATTGTGATTGAAACGAGCACCTGTTCGCCAGGCAATACGGTACGAGACTGTAGTAATGTTTGTCAACGTTTTTCAAAAGCTTGTCTGTTTCTAAGTGGACATTGCTATGTTTATTTCCATGGTCCCTTTGATGTCCTTATTTGTGTTTTCACTTACCGTTCTGCACCCCAACCCAATTCTTCATCAGGGTGACACGCGTTGTTCTTACATCCACATCCTGCAACCCCAACTCCTGCAAAATGATTCCTGCTATATTGACACTTAATGTTTAATATCCATACTCGAATTAAATCATTAATCGCTACACTGACATAGTTAAACATTTAATGTGGCATTGATGTCTTGGTGCAACGTTAAATCAATAAATAACTTAAACATGAATAATTCTTACCTGTTTGGGACTATCTGTCATTTCAGGAGGAAAATCCGTCTTCGCGAACTGGTAATATCATACCACAAACAGCCACGTTTAAATTGGGAGGAGCCTTTGTAAGTAATTTCAATAATTAAAAATCGTTTGACGGTTTGGTTGTCAAATAATAAAGCAACAAATAATAAAATGGGGTTCGCAGTGTTTGCATTAATCTAGCAAATTTGTCATGAGTCCTGGCAATATAAATTCTCAAATAGTTATATATATAAAGTGGAAATGATACAGCTGATTTACCATCAATTACCAGACTAGTGCGGCGAAAATATATTTTACCACAAGGAAATCTATTCTCAAAAAGGAATTGTTTTATGTAACAGTCGTCTGTGATGTGAAAGATATGGAAGATATGGAAGTAAGCTGACAGTTAAAATAATAAACGTGACTTACTTTATTTGTCTTGTGTTTTACGATGCAGATGTCCGAAGAGGTGACCTCGCAGACTTTTTCGAATAACGTTAAGAATATTCCACTCATAGCGTAACTTTACGCTGAGATTCCCACTGACTCATTTTGAATTGTGGCTAATATTTTAGTCAATCGTTCAGACTTTGGTATGCAATAATTAAAGGCGGTTGTAGTTCTTTAGCTAAAACTCATGTCTTTAATTAAAGGCACAGATAACAGTTCTCAACGTGTGGCACTCAAAGTTTGATCAAAGTGGCGACGAATCAACGTTTTTCAAACAGCTTGACCCCCTTCAGGTACTATTTATTGGAAGTATATCATCTTCTTAATTATTCTTAATTAGAAAAAACATTTTCATGATTGTTAAGTCGGCATTTGTAATGGTTTTTGTTTTCATTATTAAGTTTTGTCCATACATTCTAATTCATCAGCTGGAATGCGATTATTTCTTACAGATGTTGAGAGACTACCAGAATGTTATATCCCATATTCCTGCATAAATTGAATTCTTGTACAAACAGTACTTCCACATCATAGTTCTAAATCACAGAATTCAGACTGGACGTTTCCAGCAACTGGATCCATTTTTTAAACTGTCTATATGCGTGGAGAACAAACTGGTTGCCGTTAGACTGTATTTGCTTTTGCTTTTTTATTTGTGTTTTTAATACCAAAGTAGAATTTAATCAGATTCTTTGAACAAAGCGTTATAGTTAGTTGTATTGAATACTGTGCTTCTCATTGCCAGGTCGTGAATAGTGTAGTGACCTTGACCTTGGATGTGAATGACGTGTACACGCTTACCACTCTGACCTCGGGACAGAAGGGAAGCGCTCCAAACCCTCCAGACTCAAAACCTTTTCCACTTCCCTATAATGACGACTTTGATGGTTTGCATTGTTTTAAACTGTTTTTAAGGGTCTGGTATATATGGCAATTGGGCAGTTATTTTAAAATGTTTTTCGGGACAGTCCAGTGTATGTGTTTTTGCTTAGTTATATGGTGATTTCGTGTAAAATATGGGTGGACAAGCTTTGAAAAAAAATGTAAATATAAAAAAGACACTCCCAAATACACCCCTTCCTCCAAATCACAAAAACAAACAAAAACAGAAACAAACAAACAACAAAAAACAAACAAGGCCCGGCTAGATAAACAGTAAAAACAAATAATTAAAGTGGTAAAAGCTGGTTTTATTCTATTTCAGCTTATGTTTCGCCCATGGAGCCTTACAACTTGGCCCAGCAGGTCGGGGTATGGGAAGCGGTCCAGGTAGGACCCCCTCGTGGTGGTGCTATCAGACAGGTCGTCACAAAGCACCCTCTATACTGGTGCTGGTATGGACCACACCCGCAAAACAGAACCATTAATGTGGTCGGAAATTACCACTGGTTGGTATTTGTTCTGTACACGTACGCAAAAATACAATAGATTAGTGTGTTTTCTTATAGCTCCTGACCCGTTGTAGCATACTGATTTAGCACAATTTGTATAACTGACTATTGTTAACGATGTGTTTGTAAATAAGATCTATATTCATCTCAAATTTAATTCCACGGGTCAACTTTTGGGACTGAACTTTTAACACATTTTGACAAAGATTTTCAATATAACACTTTTACGTCACACCTTGATCTGATTTCGGAGAGACGAGATTGCTGGATACGGGCCTGGGTGACATGGCAAGCTTTATGAGTTTATGTTGCCCTGGTGCCTCCGGAATAAGGGAAAACACGAATCCTGTCTATATTGGCTAGAGTTTGGCAAACGTTGATTGATTACACCATGTCGGACTTTTCTTTGATCTCGTCATTATTTCTTGCCAGTGCATCGTGAAGGATTTCCATATGAATGAATTAATATAACGCAATACAAAAAGTCCCAAATTAACACAGAAGTAAACTGACAAAGCGAAATGGGGCAATCTTATGACAGGACATCTTGCTTTATCAGAATTTCCCTTGGAGCATTGGATTGGATCTCATTAGAATTCAACGAAAGTTTTGTACCTAGTAAGGATGTTCTTAGACCTTTGACATTACGTAAACTATATCTTAATTTGTCTTATCTATTTAGGTCGGACATATACATACAGATTGACGCCATGATTGGGACCGTCAATAACACAGATGGTGTGTATGTGGCCGCTAGAATTGATCGTGGTGGGTGTCATGTCAGCTTAGCTTTAGGAATCTTCTTTTTCATCTATCCCCAAAAACAACAATATTTCCTTACAGCTGATTTAGGTAAGAATACTTTTATCGGTCATTATTGGTATCTGGTTTTCTCAAGGTCAGAGATTTAAACCAAAATGCGATATTATAACCATGTTTACTTTAAATACTAGTAGGTAGAGATGACTTCATGACTTTATGAAGGTTTGTTGAATAAAATGAAACGTTAAATCATTGCGAATTGCTTGTTAGTGGAATTTGTACTCAAAAGTTTGTTGACATAGTCTGTGTTTTGGACTTTACCTTGTGTGTTGTATATCATCCTTGATTGTGCCAAATAGAGATAATATAACTTACGATTCTGGAATATGACGATTATAAAAAGACGTAAATGCTGGCCACATAAATCATTAGGCTGATCGGCTTTAATTTAGAAAATAGTGTCAATATCAATTGGTTAGCGACACAAAATTTATTCCAACACAAGCATGGTTTAGTTCATTCATATTCACTTCCCGTTTCAGCCGGAAACAACGTTATAACGTCCGGGACCACATCAATCAATAATCACAATTGGAATACTATTGGACTCAACGTTCAGGTAAGAATATCGTATAAAAATTAGATCATTTCTCAAAGTGTGGTTCGCCATGTACTCAAAGCAATCTAAATTGTATATGGTGGGCCAAGTGCAGCTCAAGTCGACACATTATGACGTGAGTATTTAAAAAATGGCTAGGTGTTTAACCAGCCAATGAAATCGCTTCATTTCATAGAACACCACGTCACAGTTTTTGTCTCACGTCAACTTTTGCTATCTTTCGTCATCTTTGGTCAAAATGCACGCGTCAGAAATGTTCGTCGTGTGTATTGTTCAAATTGACGTGTAAGATTAGATTTTCACCACATAACATAGCAAACCGGAAACGTCATATAACGAGTTTGTCGTGTACTAAAGTATACAGGAAAAGTAATGAAGACAAACCGAAACATATCGTTCTTAACTAGCCAATCATAAGGCTGGAGTAATTGCTTTTCTGCAGATTATACGCTCCCCGCATGTCTTAACCTTCAAAATCGATTCCTGCATGACGTTTCCGGTGTGCTGTGTTACATGACAAAAACGTATATTACACGTCATATAATTTGAGGCATGTCATTTTGAACAACATACACGACGAAACCATTCTGACCATGCATTGTGACCAAAGATCACGTTAGATAACAACAGTTGACATGAGACAAAAACTGTGACGTGTTGTTCTTTGAAATGAGTCGATTTTATTGCCTGTTTAACACCTGGTCATTTTTAAACACTCGCGTCATACAGTGTTGACTTAAGAGGCACATGGTTAACCATAATTTTATGACGGCGAACCAGGCCAACGACTGAAGGAAACCATCCTTGACGCCAATGGTAATAACCCAAGACAGGACAGGACTACCACATGACGCAATGCAAACACATCACAAACAGATCCGCTTCCAATTGTCCCATAGCTCTGAGGGCACTAAGGCATCAAAAAGGTTTCAGTAGGCCTTACATTTAACCACAAACAATACCACATATGTCATAACCAAACGAGCCTTTAAGAAGTAGAGCATAGTACGAAGGACATGGATTGTATCTAGCTTTACTGATTGCCGTTGTAAACCCTGCGCTATATTAATTATAACTGGTAAGAATAAAACTCAAGGAAAAATTAATGTTCTGGTTTACGGTTTATCACTGACATAACGAAAGAAGAGACAACAAATACCGTAAACTTATTGAAGTCGATTTTCTCTTTAAAATGATATAAAACATAATTTCTACCTTTTCTGTTTGTAGGGTACCAATGCTGTTGGAGTTTTGAATGGTAGAACATTGTTTAATGTTACAGTGCCTAGCAATCCAGCGACTGGTTTTGTTGGTTTCGGAACTGATCCGTATGGTTTAGCGGACTTTGATAATCTCGAAATTTTGGATGTTGACGACGCATTGAAGCGCATTGTGCTTAACAAATATGCTGAAAAGACACTTTATTATAAACCAAGCTCTGAAGAATAAATAAAATATATTGCTCTATATCACTTGTATTTTTTATAAGTCTTTGTTTTCATGACATACTTTTATTATAGATTTGATGAAAAAAGTTATCGTATCAAAGAAATACATACTATATGTATACCGTTCTGATTTCCAAGTTAATAAATCTTTGATAAGGCCTATATCAAACCAAATCTGATCTAACTGAGATCTAAGTAAGTTTTTCCGATTTTACTTTAATGTTTCTCAACATGCGTGGATGAAACTACAAAAAAAGGGAAAATCAGTATAGGTCATCTGTCTCTTTTGTATCTACTGCCAGTTGACACAAGAAGTAATGAAAAAAAAATTATTAAAAAAACAGGACTCCAATCAATTCAAAAGCTTCTCTGTTTGAGCTGATTTTCTAAACACTCACATTTTTTCACTTCATTTAATGCTTAACTATTCTAATATTGTAAACACACAAGGACGAGAAGAAGCTCTGTCACAGCCCGCCGTAGAAAATATATTAAAATATAAGTTAAAGAGACATAGTTGTGTAGAAATTATGGATGTTAATTGTTTAAGCCTGTGCCTAGGCACAGATCAGCTTATTGTAACCGTTTAGCTTCACGGACACCAGGACGAGAGGAAGCTCCGTCCCTAACCGCCATAGGAAATATATTAAAGTATTAGTTAAACAGACGTATTTGTGTAGAAATGATTGATGTTTAAGCGCATGCTAAGGCGTATTTATATGACGGCAGTCTACTCACCCGATCCGCACATTATTATCAGCTTCTAGCCCATTTTTATTGAAAATAAATACCCGTTTAAGCCAAGGGAGAAG
>JAVFBX010174150.1:0-14932 GCA_034783855.1 Mopalia kennerleyi
TTATGAACAAACTTTGATACCACTTAAAATCGTAGCATTCTGAATTTATTGATAAAAGCTAATTTGGGGCGCTAGTGCCTGTTTAAATCCACCGGCCAATAAAATAAGCCGATTCAGCGACAGTAGGAGTCCACGACCGAGAGAAAATAATGACTGAAAGCAGTGCTCGAAATCAACTTATAAACATAAACAGGTTTTCTGTTCACAGTTTAAGGCCAGACAGGGCACCCTTCAGCAACAAATTTTTAATTTTGACATCGTCGGACATCATAACTTTCGTCTATGTGCGATATAAGTGTGGAAATAAAAGCTGTACCTATTGTCTTTGTGTTATAGTTTTTGTTTATTTAGCAAAGAACCCGACTTTTACTGTCCTTCTATGAATATTATCACCTAAAAACAAAGTACTATGTCGCATTCCAATAAACATACATTTTCATTTGACGGTAACAGTGAAATCTTCCCGAAACTATCCTTATACCTATAAGTGTTATTTTCTCAAAACTCAAAATTTCAGACAAGAAATATTGTATAATCGTTAAAAATGTGCATTTTCTTTTCAATCTTTGAGAATTGCTAAAAATGGCAGATATGATATGACAGATACAATATGACAGAAGCTTTTTGCAATATTTGTTTACCTGTGAGTTTTACCGGACATTTTCCACCGTTTTGAGGATAGAGGTTTACCTTTCCAAATAAAAACTTTATTTAGCTAAATTTACTTCTGTCGTTTTATAACACTTGTATGTCTAAACATGTAATAAAAAGTTTTGAAAAACAAATGAGCGGTTTTGGATATATTTACTTTTTCGTTAACACTTACCGGACGATTGCAAAATGTCGTTACCGTAGCAACCAGTGGAAAAAAAACCAAGTGGCATCTTAGTACATATTTCCGAACATTTTTGCATTTGATTTCTAACTATTTCTAAAAAATACCCTTAAGGTACCCTGTCTGGACTTAAATAATACCCTAATCCAGTCGTTCTTTTATTTCTTGGAGTGTCATTTTATAACAATCAAGTAGCATTTAGCTTTTCAGCTCAGACGGGCTGTACGTAAGGCATGGAGGTAAGACGGCGACGGTTTCAATCAAATCGTGGATTTTGAAGATGTTTGAAAAGAACTTTATCAAAACAAATACACGTGACTGTTGTGGGATAGAGCGTCGCTGATAGGCTGGGGTCCCACGATTTTGGGTGTATGCTGCCAATAGAAATCCAACATTAGAGGCTAGGCCACAACACAAAAAGCCATGAAATGTCGCATCGTATCTCCATAGTAGTCTATATATATAAAGATTCCATATGTTCGGATGATGATAACTGCCAGCATTTAGGAGTTTCAGCGTATATGATTTGCTTTTTTAAAAATCCTATAATGGCTTTTAGTGATTACATCAGAAGACATTGTTTCATGCCTAATCCTTTTTTCTTTCAAATTTATAAGATAAAATAAAAATGTAATAATAGTGAGCCTGTTCTCAGATATCTTTGTTGCGCCTGAATTTTTACTTCAGGCACCGTTCTTTATCTTATTTTGATCCTTTCCGTGACGTAACTCTCTAAGCGGCATACCTCTGATATTTTTTATCATTGTGTTATTAGAGGTTGTTTTTATTCTAACTTCCCCCCTGACGCTATTTATTATGCACAAAAAAAATATATGTCTCGTTTGAATTTTTAAAACAGGTTAAAGTACCAGCAAACTGATAAGTACTGATAAAAAAGATTTAATTATAATTTACGTAAGAGGCGGATCATAAATAATTATATAAAAGAATGTCTATTCATCAGCGTAATCTGTTAATCGCACTAATCTACTGCTCAAACTTATCCATCGTTGATAATTTTTTTTTTTTTTTTGCAAATTTAATCTGTATGACTTTTGACCTTTTGACATTTTGAACACGAAACAAAAAAGTGTGAATATAAGTTAATAAGTTTGAACAGGGCTAGCATAGCTGTTTTAACAGTCAGACACAAAACCCTGCTTATGACCGTTAGCTATAATTGTCCGATTGATTTGATGTTTTATCAAGTCGTTTAATGTATTATTTAATTTAATAGCAATTATATGTGAATGTATCACAATGTTTTAACATATATGTATAAAGGTATATTCACGTACATTGAAAAGATTAGGTGAAATGTTATGTAAAAAACAAACGACAAAACCTTTTTTTCACGTACTGATTTCACCCCGTGTTATGACAGTTAGCGCATTGACCTCTTGACGTCGAACAGAGCACTAAGTTTGAATGAGTTTACACATTTCAAAGCCGTTTTATCAATTTATTAATTAATATGTAGAGTAAATATCGCGTTCTTTTCGCGTGGGTATGTAAAAAAGATTTGCTGATATGTTACGTATATAAATAAGAGTTTATATAACAAATGATAAAATCTTTTACATGTATACGTATAGCCAACCTATTTCATCCCTTGTTGATGACCGTTAGGGTAGGCCTATTGCCCCTTGACGTCAGAACACATATTGTTCAAATGAGTTAATACTTTAGCAAGCCGTTTTATAACCTAATTTATTTAATTGCAAAAATATATCGAGTTGTTTCAAACATAGGTAGGGGAGACCTGGGCCAGTTATAACAGGGGGCAAATGAAACAAAGGAGCTCATTTCGAACAGAAACGCGCCACAAACTTCACATATGCACGGCGCATGCTTACATTATATCTCCATGCGTTCACCGACTACTGAAGTTAGAGATCTGAAGTTAGAATTTGACAACCAAAAAACGATATTTTGATTAGGTAAGTTAACTTTCGTGTTTATCTAAGGTTTTGTTTTAGAGTATAGTTATTGGAGCTTCCCGGATGAAATTTGTATGGTAAAAACAGTGTATTTTAAAGCTTGTAAAGGTGGCTGAATGGTGGGACTCTAAATTCTGGTAACGTGTGAAATATATGTACACAGTGGGTAGGCCTACATATGATTGACTCGTTCGTAACAAGGCGTTAATCATCGAAACAATGTCTGCAAATGGCAGTACATCAGCTTCGACAGGCATCATTGGACAAAGTACATTTTCTCCCGAAAATTTGATCCCTTTCGAAAAACTGCACCATGGAAACAAGCGAAGAGAGGTGGTCGTAAAAAACGTCAATCGCTATAAATTTATTAAAAAAGCACTTGATGTTTACGTGAAAAAGCAGAAAACAAGATAAAAAAAAGAAGGTCAAGTGTAGATGTTGTTTCCGCAGACAGTTAAAATCAAGATTCAAATCAAATTTAAACTTCCAACTTCCCGGATAGCATATAAACGTTTAATTAACGTTGGTATAAAGTTTGCGACACCGTTGAATATACGTTTGTAGGCTTACGTTTTTATCCGTCACTATGCTCCTCTTATTAATGTTGATTTAACGTTATCGTTTAACGTTAAAAAACGTCGAAATGAGGTTAGAAAAACATTGATTTACGGTCCTTTTAACGTCTTTTATCAGTTGATTTCCCGGTTCTGGCCTTGGTCTGACGTTGGTTATTAGTTTTATGTACGTTCCCATAACGCTGAATGTGAACGTCAATAAAACGTTAAAAATCCGCTTCATTAACGTTGAACTTTAGTCACCTTAACGCTGTTAATCAATTTTATTTACGTTTTTATTACGCCGAGAGTTAACGTCAATAAAACGTGAAAAATCTGTTTCCTAAACGTTGGATTTGAAAGTTAAGTTACAGTTTCATTATCGTTGAATTTAAGTTACCCGAACATTGATTTTTGTGTATTGGATATTTAGTTTTAACATCTTTCGTCTAAGTTAAGGTAACGTTTTTATTACGATCTCCGGTACAAAGAAAGTCTAGAAACCTATTTTCCACAGAAAGAAAATGCACAGATTTATTATATTAATTGCAATATTCTCAGTATTTTAATATTATGAAGAACAAAAACATAGATATATAATGAATCACGTACATAAATTGGACAAATAAAAAAGCCGCTGGATGATATAAATATATGACATAAATTATGAAAGCCATGAACTACAGTATAGATATAATTGATTTGCCTTTGTTAAATACATATAATGCGTATTTGAATAGAGTACACGGATTTTTTCGTATTTATATATTAACTTATATACTTTATTATTGTTGAAGACATCATTACATGACAATGATGACATGAGTAATATGAATACACTAAAAAAGACCTGGATGTATAATTGGAAAGCCAAAAGGCTATTAGTTTTGAATAATATGAGATGTTGTCGATGCTGTATTATGATTTGCTTATTTTTAGAACAATCCAATTTACACAACTTGCAAATGATTGCAATTACATTGCAAACACCAAGCTTTAGTTCTTTTAGTATGAATTATTTACATATAGTATAATTAAGAATTCACAAATAATGGCTGAATTAAAATCCTAGTCAATTTAATATACCAAAATGTACAATTGAAAAATAAAACAACCTTTTACATACACACATCATCGTACACTACTGTCAATCTAAAGAGTTTGAACTTGATGACGTTTATTCACACGTTTATTCACACGTTTATTCATGTAAAATTCATAGTTTCACATTTATAATTATACATATACTGATGGAATGATCTTAGAAACCAAAACGTGTGGTATTTAAATGCGATTTACAAAAAACTTAGGTTCCTGGGGTGAGAGATTCAATATTAACTGGAAATGGGTTTTGTTGTCCGCAAATCTACTATTTTATTTAAGACATTTAATATTCATAACTAAACAAATCATTTTCTAATAGAATATCTTCCTAAAAATTATTTATTGAGATTTTTGTATATTTCTGACAAGAGAAATGAATAAGTTTTGCAGTATGACTAATTACCTGCTCACACCGATTTTAAAGAAGTTTTTACGGCAGTCATTTAAAAAATATAATCCAACCAGCTGTTATTTTAATTTAATATATATTCAGGGTTAGATGTGAAATTGGTACATCAAAGCGCCGCACACTGAGGTATTTTAATTCGGTATTGACGATTTTATGGACGATAAATATAATTGAATTGTGATAAAAACGCTCATGAACAGTCATCTGTAAGGATACACGTCTGCAAGTCTAAATAATGCAATTGACAAATTACCGGCACAACTCAAGTCATCACGGAAAGCTCCGAACCCAACTTGGAGAAATTCGGGCCGTTTCTTCAAAGCGAAAGCGACAAGATGCCGGCGCCCTGAGAAATCTTCGGGTGAGGTATTTATTTTCAACAAAACATCGTAGAATCGTAGAAAATATCTGTTCAGTGGGTTAGAGAGCCAATGTGACGTTTTTTTTCTTACCTAGTTGTCGTTTGACTTCGTAAGCTTGTCGCTTTAATGTACATCAGCTTCTTATTCACGCTTAAATAAGACGACCTGCTGCCAAAGTTGCCAGAATCTTCGTCAATTACCAATATGGAAATTTACTGATTATTTATGCACATTTAGATATAAAAGCCACCAACCGCGACATTATAGAGTAACAATCAGGGCCCTTATATCCCTCAGCTTTTAACATAATTAATCAGAAACATCAACAGTGAATCACTGTGATAATTATTTTATATATTTTTCATCATTTGTTTTAGTATCTCTCAACACGAAAGTTTGCAAAATGGTTGATGCAGTAAGTCAAATTGCTCCTGAAAAAGTTGTTTTCAAAGAACCACACCATCAGTTTGTATTCAAGAAGTAAAGGTTCTAAATGTTTTATTAAAACTACCTCCAAGAATTGTGTAGGCTTGGTAAAATGGATAAAAGTCATATTTAAAGTACTTTTTTTTATTTTAGTATCTTTTCAACACGAAAGTCTACAAAGGTTTCAGCAATATATGGTTCAGAAATTCAATTAAAAGAAAATAGTATAGCATCAGTTATTATAACTAAAGTAGAATGACTTCCTCAAGCGGCATTTATTTTCTTTGCTATAGTTCTACAAATACTCTGAAAACAGTAAATACAATCCCTCGGATATCCAACTAAATTCTATTGGAAAATAAAAACACTGCATTAACTTATCAAAACTACCTCCAAGAATTTTGTAGGCTTAGTGAAACGGATAAAAAAAATATATAAAAAACAGGAAAGGATCTCTCTGGACTCTTTAAAGACTTTGTTCTCTTTCATGGATATGTTCCTATTTCAGCATTGTCTTTTTAAAATTAATAAACTAACTCCCACAACTTCTTGATAAAACCTGCTTTTAGGTTTAAACATATCAGCAGTAGGCCTATTTGCACAGGGCAGTTGTGTGTAGAAAATTCAAAACAATATCTTGCCATGTTTGAATGTAAATATTTGTTGTAAATGCAGTACCTGATATTAATATAATATTTATCTACATATTATTTTAATGTGATAAACGTTTCTGTATAAATGAACTATAAAACTAATACGTTTTTCTTAGATCTGTTCTAGAGCTTTTTAAAAATATTTTTAATAATTTTTAAAAAAGTATTGTGTACGTTTTTAAAAAGAAGCAAACATAAATTACAATTACAAGATACAGAAAATACAAGCATATCACTAACAGATTATAGGTTTTCGGGTTTAAAGACGGTAAAAGATGTATATATACTGACTGTTAAATGTTGTTGGTAATCATGCGGATTCATTTGTTATTTATTTTAATACATTCAGTCATTCATTTTGTTGAAATCTTCCCAATATAAGGGGTCACTAGTTCTCTGACAGACTATGATTAATCTACCGGAAAGACATTTAGATACTACTGAACATTTTCAAGTCTAGTTTAGAATGAGAGAACATATATTTCAGAGGAAGGTATATAGGCTACAAATATGGATCTTGAAATTTAATTTAAGCCTTGGGCGGTTTCTCACCATGGTCATACCCGTTAAGTGTTCTGGCGAGAGTTCTTTGACATCCACAAGGGCTGTCGCGTAAAGACACTATCAATTTATTCAAGTTGGTGACACCACTAAGGTCACTTTCAAAGATACTCCTACAATACATTGAACACAACCTGAGAAAACCCTAGTTAGTTCACTAAGTTGACTGTTTTATATAGTAACCAGTCTTATATTGTTGCCCTTTTCCAATCCGATTTGGATTCTAGTTGCATTCTTTCAAAGAGTGAAATTGTTGTTAAATCACAATGGTATATGCAACTTAAATAATCATAGAAGCTGTGTATAAAAACATATCACAGAAGCGGAAAGAATTTGATAGGGTAACTGTTTCTATCTGAATAAATGGAGAGAGACAAATTTGCCTCCTTCGGGGATCACAATTCAGGGTAGAATAGAATTATTCTTTTCCAAATTAAAGGATGCGTATGATGTCTCTCCATGTGGACACTGACAGAGGTAATGGATGCTAAATCACTATCTACTTGATCTAAATATTTCCCACAGTTGTGTTATTTAAGTCAGTAGAGACCAACATCTGATTGTGCAACGTGGCATGTATACATTTAAATAAATATAGAGAAAAAAAATATACGTGGACAATGATGGTCCCACATGGGATGAAACCTGGAATATTTGGCTGATAGAACCAAAATGTTACAGTTCTTTTTCTCACAAGAAGCATACAACTTGACACAAGATTATAAAAGTTATTCAGTTTTGTAATTAAACTTAACTGACATTACTCTATGACAGATTCTTTTTTTAAGGTAAGCAATTGGCCGTGTCACTTTGAAGCTGAAACATGCATAATAAACAGTATTATTAAATAATGCCTGCACGGTCGATGATATTAGAGCATTAGACTCTCGGGTAGGCTATAATTATTAATTAAAAAAGAAAAATAAACAAATGGCAAAAATATAAATCAGCAGTTATAACCATGCTGACAGTAGCTAATGAGTTTGAGCGCTTCTATTCGTGTAATTGCCCTACAGTGGAATTTGAGGTAGCCCTAAATCGTGAATTTAGTAGACTTCCCGTCCGAATCCTCCACTTTCTACAACATCTTCAGTGGGAACATCTATGAACAATTATTAAATGATGTCATAAAATTCTCTGAGTAAGGAAAAGTTTTTAGGACTGGAGATTTAAATGCTAGCACAGCACAAATTCCTGATTATATAACCACAGATTATCTGATATCTTTTGGAGACCAGTATCTCCACCATGTTGACAGTTGATAAACGTACCTCCATGGACCATGCAATCAATAGCTTTGGTCGACTTTTGATACATCTCTGTAGAATTACTGGGCTCCGCATAGCAAATTGTAGAATACTCCCTGATGAAAGTATTGGGGAATTTACGTTTTGATCATCCCGTGGTTCTAATGTAATTGATTATCTATGACTCAAAGAATCCGAATTCAATATTTTAAAGGCATTCGAAATTCAAGATGCAACTATATGGTCATCCCATTCTCCTTTACTTTCAGTTTGAAAACAAATCTCTAAATTAATATTGAACCTAATAAATAGAAGAACATCGAGAAAATGAAATGGGACTCGACATATATTACACCATTTCTGAACGATTTTAATGAAACTACTCCTATGCTAGCACTTCAAAATATAACATTTCAATCCAAATGAAATGTCAATTAATGCTGCTGTTGATGAACTGACAACGATTCTCATTTATGTGCAAAACCATATGTTAAAGTGAATTATTTTATAAAACAAGGTATATCAAAATTTGCCAAATCTAGGAACGTATCGGTGGAATGGTTTGAGTGTGAATGTAAAACTGTGAAACTCAATTATATACAGTGCACACAATTTTTAACAAATAAGTTTTTTTTCTGTTTTACATGCACTGTATCTCTATGTTTGAGAACAAAAGTTTGTATAAACTTATTTGTTAACAAAAAGAAATCGTATGTTACAAAAATCTAAAAAGTTGGCTCTTTAAGAAATAGGCAGCCAAAAGAATTTTGAAAACATTTTTTTTCAAAGCGAAATTCCACCACTTCGAACGTATCTGCCGGTGCGTTCTTCGATCACTTTAAATCCTTACACAAGCTGAACTGAACGAAAGTCAGCCACAACGGAAAACCCAGCCCCTCCAATTGATGCCTATGACCCTACATATGAGTCAGAAATTACCACTGATGAAATACGTACTGTTTTAAAACTATTGAAAACGGGGAAAAGTCATGGTGAAGCTTTTTCAGTACGGACTAGCTGAATCCGTTGTGTTCAAAATTTACTAAAAAAAAATGTATCGCTTAGATAAAATATTAAGTATTCAAACTATTGTTGGTGGAAAATATAATTCGAAATTCTAATTACAAACAGTAAAATTGAGCCTATAAATGATTTTTCCCATTTTTCCCATTCAAATCTCAAAACCTTAAAGATACTCTAACCGCACTCAGCTCAAAATTTGCGATTTTTTTACTATTGCATATTCAACAAAATCTTTATCCTAGAGCAGACCCGATAAAAAATTTGAATTAGAAGACCGTTAACTTTGATGATAAAACTCGACTACATTATTTATAACAGCGGTGTTTTGACAATCAATTAAATACAGGTAGCTACTTGGAGAGGATTAACAGTCTGTCCGCTGTGCATATACGTGTATCAACAGTTTCCGTGTGTTTTATATTGAACACTTACTATCAACTGGGAAATGCCTGTCCGGATTGCCAATGCATATACACTAACCAACGCAACATGTGGTTGATTGGTGTTAGTCTATTCAAAGCATGTATAAATGAATGGATGAGTGAAAAAATTCAAACAATCGATCAACCAATTCTTTAAATAAAAAATTAATTTAAAATTTTTTTCCCTGAAAACCACTTAAAACTCTCAAGTAACCCTTTATAATTTGATGTTCACCGACGATTTTAAAATCTAAATATTTCAAACAAGTTAACTATATATCCCCCTCAAATTGACGTTAGCATTAGAACCATTCTAAAACGTTAAACTTAAAACAATACTAACTATATCAACGTTTTCAAAACGTTCCCGAAAATCCCATTTCAAAATCATTATGTTTGACAATCATCAATTTATCAACGTTTTATTGACGTTCACAGTATAACCAATCCAAAACGTCAAACCTATAACAATGCTGATTTTAAATAAACATTTTTAAAATGTTTAAAACGTTAACTGAAAACGTATGTCAAAATCAAATTTTTTTGATAACAATGTCAAACATTGATCAACGTTTTATTGACGTTTATTGGAAAACCATTTCAATCCCGAAAACCTAGATACCATAACCATAACCAAAAATCAACCAATAAAACCAAATTTCAACGTTTTATAAACGCCTACGTGCTATACCTGTATTGTTTATTAAGATATGTCTTGGTGTATCTGAATTCGTGAGCTGCAATGGCCCTTTACCACTGGAACAATTGCCTCTTACCGCGGATCGCGGGGCAGTAACGCTTGACTTCCTATTTTTATTTGTGACTGACTTAAAATCAACTCTCTTAATTAAATTCAAACCAAGTAGGATTCCTCACTTAAACATGCATCCTTCAATTTGAATAAGCTAAAACACGCAATTAACATTAATAAAGTTGGTGAGACCGATTTCCAAAAAGTGTTACAGCTGGCCCTGGTCTCGCCTATATATAATGAAAACAAATGCTGATATGTTTAGTAAAATAGTTTATATAACAAATGATAAAATCTTTTTCAATTATATTAAATAATTTCGCATATGTAAAAAGATTACTTGATAAATATGAAAACACTTATTTATCTAATGCATGTGGACAATTGAGTTCAAAAGAATTATACAAGTGTTAAAAACAAGTCTTATTCTGAAATGTGTATTTTAAACAATTTTGAGGGAATTCATAGTTTTGCTTACAATTCTTTTTCACTGATGTGCAAAACTATTTCACATATGTAAACTAACAATTGATTCTACATAGGAACAACCCTTTCAACATCTGTTAAATTATTTTCAACATATGTGAAATTATTTTTGACATAAGTAAAATAAAACACAAAAACATAAAAATTTTCACATATTTGAAAAAGAATTTCACATATGATACGTAAAATAAACTCTAATTTTCCATATGTACAAAAGAGTTCCACTTTTCAAAATACTGAAAAGGGTTTCTCCCAGTGAGCAATGGACTGTATCAACCCATCCTTTGAGCTCCTATGGCCTTTCAAAAGGAATGCAAAGACGATAGGAGTATATTCCACTGACAGGCTAAGCGAGACCATTTCCTGTGCAAGTTTAGCCTCAGCAGGGCACACTCCAAAGTCGAGACAGTTGATCAGGTAATGGTCCCCTGCACCGAGATTACAACAAGTGCAGATTGCCAAAAGCCGAATAGCAACAAACACTCGCATTTTTTTTACAATCTATAACAACGGCTGAAACACAAAACCATACATTTTATTCTGAAAAATGTCAATTACCGTGATCAGGCGACGGGTTTATTCTTATTCAGTATTTTTATTGTAGTTTACATCGGTTTATTTTCCCGATGAATCAGGCGTGGATATGCTCTGTAGCAAATGTAGGCCTATACAAGAAATGAAGTTTCCCTGAGTAAGTCTTCGCCAGAAAATAACAAATCAGTTACAAATGCTTTGCGAAACGCAGAAGTTGGATGTGCTTATGGTCAGATTGTAGTTTTCATTCGAGAGTATCAATCAGGTGTTAGAAATAATATTCCGTTCTGATATTCCTGTTAACTCCTTAATTCATGCCAAATGGCATACTGTGTTAACTAGTGCATACAAATACAATAACATACAAGTGTTAATAATGTATATGAACCAATTGTCTGTAATAAAGTTATAAATAGAATAAATAAATAACAATAAAATAAAATAAATAAATGTATATGAGTGGATTTTTGTTTCTAAAGCTTATACCAAGTGCTAGATTTTTAACACAGACTATTTGATTTATGTCTGTGTTTATTTCACCCTAAACTTTGTATTCACAATGTGCACCGAAGTTATCATGTGTGATTTTTTTTTTAAAGTTATAACGTAAGAAGAAATGATTCTTTACGGGGATTATCGTAACAATACGGGTATTACCAAGTGAGTAAGGATATTCAGTAAATATATAAACTCTCTAATTGCCCATGCTAGGACGCGTGACAATGGTGCTATAGTGTTAAACATATATTGTGAGGCGAAAATATAAGGGCGCAAAAATGAATACTTATAGATAAGAATCTCTCGCCGCGAGATTTGTTGTTTATCTTATAAATGGGGAGCTTTTCTTACAGGCGAGGGAGTAATTTGGACATGTGTGAAAACAATTCCCATAGATCGAACAATATTTACAATCGAAGTAGAAGATTTTAAAAGTCGAAAACAATTCCCATAAATCGAACAATATTTACAATCGGAGTAGAAGATTTTAAAAGTCGACCTTCTTATATATAGGACAAGAATATACTTGTGCATAGCTTGTACAAGAACTGCGAAACTTTTACTAACCGACAAAGAAACACCCCCATTAATATTATCCCGCACAATTTCCCCCTTCATATCACCTCTGGGAAGCACGCGTGTTCCAAGTCTTTTGATTTAGAATCAGGGACTTAATCATCGCCGACAGATATCACTTTTTGTGATAGTGTCGACACTCGCCACTTACTGTTGAAGTACGATAGGCAGACCTATAGTATCAGTATCACGTAAAGCACAAATCACTCGACCACATAACGTATAAAGTTATTAAAAGTTTTTAATTTTTTTTTTCTTTAAGTTTTGGGAAAAAAGACTAGATCGGTTGTAAACAGTAGTTATGCAAAATGATGTTCTGAGGGTGCTGTTAGCTTTTACAACAGAGCCAATTTTTTAAAACTCAATTATGGTTGAACTTTCGTGTCATATCGTTCGTGTCACTAGAACATTGACTATGTATATTATTCAATAATAAAACAAATCACCCAAATGATTTAACGATATATTTTTGTGTCGATTATCATACATATTTGAGTTACCAAATTGGTTCTATATAATTCATTTTTTCATTTTTTTGTTCACCATAAAACAAGGTTATATAATAATGAATTAAGTCAAAAAATAAGAGGCGGGAATAAAGTTCAATCGAACTTGTATGCGATAATGAAAACTATCTACACATTCAGAACACCATTGCAGCCTATCTCCTTTTTATTATTAACTTTCGCTTTACTTTTAATTCTGGAATACTTTAGTGTGCCGCTGTTGGGATTCTCTATAGACGTACAAGTGTAGTGGTTAAAGTTACCATCGTAACAAATAAATAACGAATGTTTAGATCTGTCCACATCTAACTATTGTCTGTATGTCGTACATATTTTATCGTTTCTTGACTCATTTGCTTTTTTAACCTTTTATTATTGTGACTTTGGGTATAATTTTAGGGACGACCATCCCGTGGGCGACAGAGTGACAAGACCGTTTGTGGATTCCATAGATGTATGATGTCGCAGTTACAGTACATGGGTTCCAAATGACAAAAAAAAGGTTTGCGGTGAGCTTGAAACGCTGGTTTAAAGTGATGCTTAACAGCAAACGGAGTTTAATAAATGAAAAGAGCGTGAAATTTGATATCAATTGGTATTTTTGCGGTTTGTTTTACCATTTTGTTCACTATCAAAAGAAAGTTAGTACATTACAAAGTCAAAAATACTAGTGGGGGGGGGGGGGGGGGAGACATTTTAACGATGGCAGCTGGAGGTGTGTGCCGTTTGACCAATCAGCTTATCACTTTACTGCGCATGTATTGACGATTTATCATAATAAAATTCACATGACCCATTGACCCCTTCTACCGCAACAAAGTAGCCATACATTTCGCGCCTTTTTTCGGAAGAGCTCTTCGGCCGCTCTTCGCGACGCGGATAAATATATTTGAAGGTAACCGTTTTTCATATTTAAAGGAGAAGGCACGCCATTTTACAGTGAGTTTTGGTCGTTCTCAAATACCTTTTTAGTAACATAAAAGTCCTCAGATCAAGGAACTAATAAAATTAAGTCGGTAATTAAACTTGTACAAACCGGAAGTGACGTACATGGTACAAGTGACCCACAACATATCGTATGCTATTGCAGTGTTAAACGTATGAATATCTCATTCCTGACATGATTTATGCCTGCCTGTCTACCTGGATGAATTATGAATTGATTATTGCAAAAATAATTCCGTTTCACTGTTTCCTGAGAGATTCTGTTTTTAAGGCAGTGGCTGGTAAACATCAGAAAGAGAGATTTGCCAGTAAATGTATTATTTGACAGGTTAAAGAACTTGAGACTGTGCGTTACACGTTTTGTGCCTTCCGATTATGAAAGGGACCTAGCTTCAGCACGAATTGTCCGAGTTAACAAAATTAAGTTAAAAAAGAATGTTGTAGGCCTATACATCGTGTTTGTTTCCTTTTGCCCAGAACAAAAGGCTCAAATAGTGCTATCGCGAAGCGCAAGGTGCCTCGACGCCGTGCAGAAAGTAGGCAAGGCAGTATTGCATCGGGTTCAGCGAGTCAACAAACTGGAGAAAGACGCTGAGCTTTTAGCTGACCCCGGCCCAGTATCAGTAAAGGTAGCTCAGGTAAATAGCCTTAACTGAGTACTGATATGAACAGTTTTAGTTCCCCATTCATGCTATCACCTGTTAAATTAAGCTTTCCTTTCCATTTTGAGGTCATTATTGTAATGAGATATACGTTTTCAGATCATAAAATGTGACTCTTCAGGTCATTACACCATGCCAATGCGTGTCTTCTGTGCTACTATAATACGAATCTATAAGCATGCACATCTAGGCCGGCCTATGACGCATCTGCCGTTCTTTAACTTAAAACGTTCTTCCTGGCTTCTAGTTCTTACTAGTTCTACCAATAATTTGGTACAAACCTGTACGGTAATAATTCTGCCTGATAGAAAAATTCGGAGATGAACTTGACTCAGATGTAATAGTTTTAGCGTAGCTATAGCATATGAAATAGTGTTGTTATTGTGTGTCACTTGCACCACGTACGTCACTTCCGGTTTGTAAAATTCGAATTACGGG
>JAVFBX010174256.1:0-14930 GCA_034783855.1 Mopalia kennerleyi
GAACCCTTTTTCACCACGAAGAACCTTTTGGTCGTTGATTTTGTCTGAAGAACCATTTACCACCATAGGTTCTTTGATGAACCTTCGTGACATACGAAGAACCATTTCAGATCCTTTTTTTCTTACAGTGTAAATGACTAGTTGTAAAATATCGTCATTGCTTTTTTATACCAAACAATGCGAAGACGATCGATTGTACCTTATTGAACTGTTGTTAATATTCCAACAACTCAAAATTGAACAAATCACATCACTGCAGTGTTTGTCCCCTAACGCTCATTTTGATAAATGTAGAAGTGATGCAAACTCTGCCATCTTATCCAGTGTCTGTCACAGTTAAATTTCCATAAATGTCTTTAATGTGTATAAGTCCTCCACTCCTTTACCATAACATCGAAACGGCAAGATGCCTATGCAGTTGTAACAACCATAACGTCGAGTATAATATGTTTAGTTTATTAACTCATGTGATATTATATTACCTATGTTTCATTTTCAACGTAAAGCATCGTTTGAGTAGGCTACAATCGATCACCAACAATCGTATATTCTCTGATAAAGCTTAATGACTATACTGGATGGCTATTCTCGATTAAGGGGATATATTGCGAAATTTACCAACACAATTATATATAGTTACAAAGAAAATTCGTGGAACCGGTGTTAACAAATTTGGCTAAGATGTCTAAAATGTTCTTTCAGGCACAGACATTAAAATTAAATATTTACTTTAATTAAGGGAGATTTCCAAGGAAAGGAACAAGTAATATTTAAAATGTACATTAGCTATAGTATATGCGTGACTGCCAAACCCGCATCATAATTTTGCGGTTGTGAAGAAGGGCGACATTCTTCACGACCGCAAAATTATGATGCGGGTTTGGCAGTCACGCATATACTAATGTATACTAATGTACATTTTAAAGGTTTTTAAAATAAGAGTTACCTTCATACAGGACATGAACGAATTGATGTCCTCCTGATCAATACCAATGCTCATGGTATTCCATAAGAATGGAACTCATCTTGACTATAACATGTCTGCATTGTGCCGTATGCCTTAAACAGGTTGACAAAACATATAGTATGTGTTCATTATAAATATAAATTTTTTAATAGAAAAATCCCCCCTCCCCGCTCCCCCGAACCTGAGGGTATAACAAACATGACAATTAAGATGATCTTAGAGTAAGATCGCTTTGTGAAACTGGTCTGAACATTTTCCACTGGTGATCGGTAACATTCCGCCAGTAAGGCATCATCCGACTACATGGTATATCTATATATAGACTCCTACAGAAAGACCATGCGACACAATATGCTTATTTCAATTCTGACCATACGATGGGTTTCTATTGGCGACATAGGCCTACAGCCAAAATCATTTTAAAAAACCCCAGCCTATCAGCGACGCTCTATCGCACAACAATCACGGGTATATTTTGATAGTCCTTTTCAAACATCTTCAGACTCCAGCATTTGATTAAAACCGTAGCTGTCTTACCACCATGTCTTGCGTACAACCCGTCTGCGTTGAAAAACTAAATGGTACTTGATCGTTACAAAATGAGAATTCAAGAAATAGTACAACAACTGGATTGGATATTATTCAAACTGGGAACACAAAACCTGCTCTTCGTCATGTTAATGAGTTGATTTCGAGCACTGCTTTCAGTCATTAGTTTCACCTGCAGTCTGTCGACACTTACTATGCTGTACAGAGGTGAATAGTTTTGATCAAACTTGGCAGCACCCAGCGATCTGAAGGAACCAGTATCCAAACCATGTTTACTCGTATCATTTACATAAACAGCGGACTTCCATATGTTTGGCTTACAAAGATAAACATAAGCAATCAAGCTAAATCTGTGTATCTCTGTCTTAAATAAATAAACCCAAGTAAAAATTTATGTTGACTATACATTTTGGTATATTTATTTAAACATTTTGGTATATTTATTTATACATTTTGGTATATTTATTTAAATAGCCTTAAGTACGACGCTGAACTCCAATCAACCAAACAAACAAACAGGAGTGATTCCTAAAGATAATTTTAACAAATAAACTGAAGTAACAATTCATCTTGACTGAACATTTTGGTATATTTTGTAAATAGCCTAAAGTGCAGCACTTAACCCCCATCAATCAAACAAACAAACAGTAGTCATCCCTGAAGGTGGTTTAAATCAATAAGCCGAAATACCAATTCATGTTGACTTATATTTCTTCAAAACCGTCTCCGCTAACGACTTATTTCCGAAACACATTACATGACCTACACATTTTAAGTGATAGACTACTCGGTTTGTGCTGCATTGGATGAAATTACTGACCTATGTTATTCAAATGTTGAGGATTTCTGTTTCCAGTAATCTGCAAAAGTTACCTCCCATCACCAGCATAGCACAGCCAACATGCAAATGAAGCTCAGCATTTGAATTCTGAGTCTTGTCTGGTTTGATTTGTTCATATACACTGTGTAAATATTTACTGCGGTTGATCGACGTGGTTCCTTGTGAATACCTCTATATATATGTTCTCACTTCAAAGCGTCTCATTCAAAAGTATTATACGACATTGGCTGAATTTGTCAACTCATACAAATATTATTATAGACACACACACAGAAATAAAATGTAAATTCATGGCGTAAAAAATGTATTGGTGTATTGCTGCTTAACGCCGTCACCAAGGTAATGGTTATTGCGTGACGGCGGTACAATCCAGTTATAGCCACACTAACACAAAAGTACAACTTCTTGCTTAGCTGTGGTGAGAAATTCAGGTTTCTCTTTTAATAAGTAAAGACAATATTATTTTCTTAAGATGTATTGCCTTCTGCCAATGCATTTGCACTCGTAATCTTCTATGAAATAAGAATGCCACGAGTCCACCAGGCACATATAATATCATAACAGTCACGATCATTTCTACGTTCCTGACCAGTGGAGAACTATCGCGATGCCAATCATCTTCTCAGCGTATGTTCACACCACCTTATTGTCATACATATCGGCCGTATGTGTAAGAGTCCAATCCCTGAGCTCCAAATCGTTAAGACTGGTTAAGTATGTCCCCTGTCACCGTTGACATCTGTTAGACATTATGATCGCACATCCAATCGCCTTATTACTACATATCACACCACCAAAAACATAAATCATATTTTAACGAGGCTCAAACTGGACACTCAATATACCAGACTCCACATTACTCTAAATAACGACCCTGGCGGGACAGTAAGACAACGTCCTTGTGCTCCTGTAATTGAACTGTTTTATTCAACCGATACGTTATATTGTTGTCTTATGCATAATGTGCAGGAATGGCTTGTCCAAAGTCCTGCATGGTAACGTAGCTGACTGTAAGCGGGCTCTTCGGGAAAAAATGATTTTAATTTAGGATTCCGCGTCGAACAGGCTGTTCAGCGCTATGAACAAGCAGCCCCAAGGTCTTTTTTCTTTCCATTGTGGAAATCAAGAGGCTACCGGTGATATAATTGGCTGTAAACAGAACTAAAGGCTAATCATAATTATTTTTTTTTACTAACACAACGCACACACATATACCAGCGTAATATTGTGTGTTCGCTCCAAGGCGCTTTAATCGAGTTTCTAATCTATTAGACATTCATTGTCTTATCAACATCTCTGGCGAGTACCAATTAAGTTATGATTAAAATTATCTGAAGTTAAGATCACAGCATATGTATTGGGAACAGTTATAGTTATTATAAGATATGATGTTATCGACTGGGTGTGTTTGGAAGACAGAGGTAAATAACGTTATCTTTATCCGCGTCCTTATTAATATTGATACATTCGAAAGGTCTATTCTTCTGTTATTTAAGCGATGTCTTCTTAAGAGTGGCTATTAATGTAGAATAATCCCATTAAGTTGACATAAAAGAAATTCATTCATAATTGATAAAAACGCCATTGAATAATTCATTAAACTTACGGTAATGTAGTAAATTTAGTAAAGAATTAAAAAAATTCCCCCAAAATGTGAATTTGTCCCTTTCGATACGTTACGACATCTTGAAGCCGGCTATCCTAATCATAAGACTCGTGTTTTTAACATTTATACTTTCGGTTCCGCCTTCAGTGTAAACTGAACATAATTGACATGTGAATTAACCGTTTTCATTGGCTGAATTTCCCTGTTACGGCGATGAGGCGGCGACGGCCGTATCGCGGAGAACCTAATTTAACCAGTCAGGACATGAGGTTTTACAAACGGAAATATTAGTATTAAAAACCGATTCTTATGAATTAATAGCCAGTTTCAATACCTATCTATATTGTTACGTATAGGTAGGGACAAAACCCATTTATGGGGTTTTATTTTTTCGCATATTGCTTATCACTTTATAAATACGAAAAATAAATGGCCAAACAATTTTATTTACTATGAATCATGTACAACCCAAGTGACCGAGAACTAACTGTACCAATTTTGGTTTGATACGGTCTCCCTGGGTGCTATTGTAATCACCTTGAACAGAACCTAAGCTCACTTTGTGAGATGGACCATGCACTCGAGTTGGTGTGCCAAAGTAGAGGTTAGATAACCATCCCCGAGCTTGACATCGTTAAGCCGAATGTAACGTGTCCCCTGTCGCCACTGATATATGTGAAACGGTAGAGTAATACATCTTCTCCTCCTTATTACTGCACATCACACCACCGGTTATATAAATCAGATTATAACGAGGCACGAACTGGACACTCAATACACCAAATTCGTCGTTATTCTAAATAACGACCACCCAGGTGTGCTGGAATAAGTCCCACCCACTTTCTAGATATTTTATGTTCGGCGTTTATGAACAAGATTAGTCCGCATGGATGTCGTATTACAATGATTTAAGAGATCAGTCCGATTGTGGAAAATATACCAAGTCGATCTGTCAGCAAGGATATAATAGAAGTGAGTTTTCATACGTATGTCTTGATTCATTGAAGACGTAGCGATGTATACGCTAATTGAATCGATTGTACATCCTACGTCGAGACATAGACTCCAAGATGCACCCGGCCATTTTGTTTTGAGCTTCTTTCATTAGCTGATCCTTGTCAAATCTACCCCTAAATATTGGCGGATATAAATGCTGGATGGCCTGGCCTACGAGAATAATCTTAGTCTCGTCCACTGTAGAAACCCTCGCGATAATACTTTTGGATGTGTACAACGCATATTGTATTGTTTATTGGCGGGTCATCGTGCTGCAAGTGCTTTACACACACATCGGACAATAAGGGTTTAACTGTTCAATCTGTGCGATTGCCTCAGAGTGGATGTATAACCACCACCTCCACCTATTCGAGTGCAGCCCTGTGGCGACCACCCTCGGTTAAAAGTCAACAGCACACATAGTGCTGGTGGTTCTCGACAAGCAAAAAGTCGGCATTAACAGCTCTAAGTACGAGCACCCGGAAGAGTTGTCTTGATAAAGAATCTTCTTAGACAACATTGTTGGTGATGTTATTACACGGTTCCTTAAGCAGATATGACAAAGTATAACTGTTTATGAAATTAACTATAATTTACATAGTTTTCAACCCAAAATTTTCAATTTGTAAATCCAACCTAAAACATTCAATATAATGACGCATTTATATTTATTTATCTTTTTAATTTTTTCAAAGGATGCAACTGATTTGAATTATCTAGATATATAAAATATTTGAGCAAATAATTTGATGAAATGAAATTCTTGCGTAGCTAAAATACCGCTGCATCTGGCGTAAAACACTAACCAATCAAGCAATCTGTACTTTAGAGCTATAAGGGAGAGTCCGTTAAGATGGTTCGATAAAACACCCAACTTCATGGTTATCCGGATCGGATAAAACCCCCAACTTCATGGTTATCCGGATCGGACAAAACCCCCAACTTCATAGATCTATCTTCGTCATCATACAATAAAGTTTGATTCGAGGACGGTACAACTGACCATAACTTTAATCGTATTTACCTCGGTAAATGTTTCCTGTTGTATCAGATGTCCTCTTCACTTTGTTTTGACTTTGTAGACATTGTCTGTTATGCTGTGTTGTGTACATACATTTTCTAGTAAATTGACAGTTATGTACTAGATTGTTGAAGATTTATAAACCGTAACAAAGTCTCATTTCAGGGAAAGTAGCCAAAGTAATGCAGAGTAGACCTAATAGCAACCTAACTTGCTGGGCACTACTTATTTCAGATGCTAACGCAATGGGCTGATATTTTTATTTGACATTGATAACTTTTAAACCCCTGGTACATTTATTATCTCGGTTTCTTGTAATAACATATACACGACGTTTCCTTATGTATGGGAACAAAGACTCTCGTGTCTGCAAATAATATTCCTCAATAAACAGCAAGTTTATAACAAGCCGAACGATTTGTATTACAGACGTTGAACTTTGGGGTGAGAGAACACGGATTACCTAGGACAATAGATCGCTATGTTAATATATAGGAATACAAAAATCGCCTTCTGCTCCTGATATGTCGATACATTTGAGATATCTAAGCCACCAGTTAAGATGTGCTGTAAAACTTCAAATGTTGCCCTTTTAAGACTTCGTATATTTGTCACACGAATAAGTTCTGTTTGCCATTCCTGTGGTGCCCTTGTAATAGTCAGTACTCTCTTTGGTTGTTACCAGGGGCATCGAGGGTGATTTCCATTGTGCATTGAACGGGCATGCCGTCACATCAGTGTAATAACCAGGAGAGCGGCGTACAAGTCTAACTGAACAAATATCAACACAAACAACCTCCCTTTTTGTCATCCCATGGCAAATACAGATATTTTACAGTTTGTAAGATTTGTTTCGTCATCGGAAACCATTTATTAAATCAGATACAAATATATCAACGGCGGTGTTCGCATGGTTAGCCAAATCAATAACATCAGCATTGCTTTTGTAAATATATTTTATAAATAGATAACAAGATTTAAGGGAAAATGGAAACATATAATATCTTCCGACTGATTCCTCTTGCATATATGCTCTCGTTATTTGACAATCAGTTTATGCTTTCGTCACGGTGGGTGGTTGGAGGGAACTTCCTGCTGGCCTGGTGCTTTCTAAACGAAAGAGGGACAGGAAACCGATATGTTTATGATGTCTTTGTATTGTCCTGTAGTTGTCCAGTGATGTTTTTGTCTGTTGCTAGTGGTGTCGGGGGTGGTTTCTTCGTCCATTAGGTTGGCGCGCAGTCATGCCAGTGAAACAACCTTATTACGGCGTTAAACCCCAATCAAATAAACTTTTCGTCGCGTAGCTGAGAAGGAGTTATTTGATCGAGATGGCCTGTCTTATTGTCCGAAGTTCTGTGGAGCCCACCACATTGCACTCCTAATGCACTGGACACACAGCCAACCACTGTATCCAGATCTCAAGAAAATCAGAACAAAAATCATATTAGAAAGTTATTATTGTCGCCTATTATTTGAACCGGTCAACGCTGTATATATGTCACTGTGGAATTGAGCCTAAAGGTCCACAAGTAATAATAAAATCTAAACTTCATCTGGCACAATATGTTTTAAACAACTGTTAAATCTCCACAAGAATACGTCACAACTTCCTAATTAGCGTGATTTCTAGTAATTTAAGCATAATTAGCTTTATTTAATATCACAAATGACCGAATACTTCACATGTGTTCCTTTAAACGCTTTTTACACGCTTTTTCACCCTTTAAACCCATTTTTTACAATATAAAAACACCAAAGGCTTTATGAAAACAGATATGCACTTAATCATATACCTATAAGTCTCACAACACAGTCATCATACATTTCCAATATAAACAAACTTGTGTTCATTAAATTTCATTTTCAAACTATCTATCTGTGTAATTTCACAATTAAACATTGGATAATTTTAAATCTCGGACTTTGTACTTTGTCTCTGTGAAGCGATCCTCGCTGAAAGTTTGACCAATTTGTCCCAAAAATCGAACTTGAAGATATTTGATAAACAGATTATTTGTACAGTGCGTGTTACGTGTTGTATCAGCTCGCGGTGTCTCAGGCCGAACTCCTTATCAATCTCGCTCTTCGAGCTCGATTGATACTGAGACAACTCCAGCTGATATATCGCCACGTATCACGCACTTTACATATAGTCTCTATATAAATGGTTTGAAATTTCACTGATGTAGGTTTTCGTGATGTGACTGTCTTGAGCAATATCGAGTTACCAGGCTTCCTTTCGAGACGCAGACGTACTAAACTAGGATGCATAGCGATTTTGGGAATCAACTCGTATCATACCAAATGGCGACTAAATGACTCGGAGGCGGTTAGGTAGCTGGACACACATTGGCTGTGTAAGGTTAACAAATCACTAACGGCGTGTTAGTGTATTATATGTTTCATCCACCCACACACACTCTTACCCTTTTCATGTTGTGACTATTTGATTGACTAGACACAGTACAAACGTCCCATGGACTACATGAACGTCGAGACAACCATAAAACCTTATGGCATGTGTCCCCACCCTTCCAAAACCAGAGCTGAATTAGTCACTGGAGTAAAATAGAATTTATCTTACCTTTTACAACATCAGTAAATATATAATTCGTCTGTATCTACACAAGTGTTAAGAATATAGCACACCTTAAAACATGAAGAATTTGCGAAAATTTCTCGTAAAATATACATTTTTTACATACGTAAAACATTTCTTCTTTTGTCCTATTTTAAAAATATATATTTGTCTTTTAATTACTTTTTGAGAATAAGCCAGGTTTTATAAATATTTCTAATTTAAAACTATTTGCCGTAGTTTCTGATATGATCAACCATTAAAGGAATATTAGGCCTACCTCTGTCTAATGTGCTAAACTATAGCTATCCTGTTATCGAAAATTCGTTCGTAACAGGACGACAGACGTATGTTAAACGTAAGGTCTGACAGGGTTTACAGTTAACATATTCTTTTCTAGAAAACTGCCGGGGTTTTTTTTATTTGATTATTGGACACATATTTTAAAGATATCTCCGTTTATTTGTATACAAATTATTTTGTATATGTTGTGTACAATAACACTCTTAAAGTTAAATAGGCTTCTTTTGCCGCATCAATTAATTCCACGAAATTCGGATTATTTTCATAAGGAAGAAATTATGTTACGAAACGAATTGATCCCTATGATCCCTGTGTGGTTGTAGGGAGCATCCTGTGTTTCTGATACGCTGTGCAGAAATGGACACTCGTGGACGATTTGAAGATTTCACTTGATCATAGCCAGATACACCAAACGTGGTTCCCTTTGTTGATGGACTGTGATGCGGTTACATAACTGGCGTAGATGTAAGTACGATGTTAAACCATAGCATGGCGCTTTATTGCTTATTGGTTTGTATATGATCTTCTGTTTTTCATGCGACTGCATTAAGACAGAGAGCAGACCACTGGACATACATGTATACTAGTACGCAAGCCTGTTCTGTGATCAGTGGTTAGTGTCCTATTCAAAGTCAGTTTACGAATATTAGATTGATATAATATACATTGATGTAAATGTTATGTGAAGCCGTTTGTCAGACAAACTTATTATACCTGGATACTAAGACTACAATCCGTACTTGATTTGATATATTTTAGCCCACATCTAGCTAACGAGAATGTTTAATGTTCTCCAATAAACGTTGAATAAACAGACAGTTATACCAATTAGCCTCTACATTATTCCTGACAACAATTTATCACAGTAATATAGTTATTTTTGTCAATGGGAAATAGTTATTTTTAATTATCAGCCGATCTATCTTACTTCTGTTAGGAAGGGTTTGCAGCCTAGTAGTAGATGATCCTTTTCGTAGGATTCTCTTTACTTCGTAATAATTTTGTATCCATAAATAAACTACAATTCGACCTGTGCCAGTCACAATATACGTATAATAACAAAAACACTTTAATATATATAATAATATTTAACGGTGCACACCGCCGTGGAGGGTGGTTAGCGTGTATCCGTACTGATTTTCGTTCCATGTACCTCTCACATGATCGAGTGTCCCTCTCAACCTCATGTATTCGTTAGTAACTGAAAGTGGATCTGACAGTCACAGGAGTTATTTTTTCTTACTCATAAAAAAATTATGGTCGTGTCCATTGAGATAATGGCTGATGCGGGGTGACCTTAAAGCAAAGCATACCCCAATTAAACCCCCGTCAAACCATGCAAAACACTTGAAAATAGTTAAAGTGAGTATTACGCCAGAGGTGATGGTTAAGAATGCCATTTGTCTATACAGATGCCTTCTGCGATTAAAATGAATTGTTTTAATATATGTTTGCAACGAGACATTACATGTCATGAATTTATTTTGTGCTTGGCATGTGATCGGACTGTTTTTTATTTGTGTAGGTGCACCAAGTTATCTTTTTGTAACAAAACGTTACAGAGAATCTTCGGGCTGATCAAGCAGGTTTTTTATATTGAGTATAATTCCCATCTTACAACGGTCAGCATACGTGCCTTCTGTCCCAAGATTAAATGTTAATAAAAATGTCAAGTTGATGATAGCCGACAATAAACTAAGGAATGAGGATCCGAGATTAAATGGTGTACACCTTCTTCGCTCACATATCATCCCTCCTGATTAAATCGATACTGACCTAGAGCTGCACGGAAAGTCGTTTCATACGGCTTGCTCAATAGTACGTCTGACCATTAACAGTTGTTTACTGAAAGAGCTAAGGTTTTTAGTTTGAAATGATGAACAATAATATATGTTCTAATATACCATTATATGTTCCTGCAATAGCACGTGGCGTTCAGTGGAAGCAAACAAGTGACAAGGAGGGATCGATAATCTAGTCACCAATATATTAGAGGTTTTGTCTTGTACGTAACCTAGACACAGGAAGACATAATAATGATAACCATCAGTTAATATCATATTTCCAAGCAACTGAGGGAAATTTGTCTCCGTTTGTCTGACGCGATATCCATTTATTTTCATAGACGTCCAGTTTTGTTTGCATAAAATTGTCTCTTGTGTGCAGAACAAGCGTTCAATGTGATAACAGTCTTGGATTTAATGCCTTGTGTGCGATAGAATACCGTTCGTCGAGGAAGAAAATTCAGCTTTACAGAAGCTTGATGGATTGGTGTTTTACGCCACTTTCAATTTCAATCAGACTGCAGCCCTGTCATGAAAAATCAAAAATGCAAATAAATTGAATGGAATAGAACCTAAAGAATTGTTGAAAATGTTAAATATTTCAATATGTTTCATTTTGGGTCAAATTGTAAATAATGTATTTAAAACTATGGCAAGCCGTTTTATCACTTCTACATTTATTCTACAAATGTCGAATTAGTTTTGCTTTTATTTTACTTCTGTACAATTCTTTTTCAAATATGCGAAATTCTTTTTAACTGATGTTGAAAAGATTTTCACAATTTTAGATATGTAAAATAAAATTTTATTCTACATAATTATGTAGAATTCGTTTCAACATATGTACTATTCTTTTCAATATATGTGAAATTCTTTTTTACATAAGTAAAATAAAACACACAAAACTAACTATTTCTCATATATGTAAAAGAATTTCACTTACGTAAAGTCAACTTTTATTTTAGATATGTACAAAAGAGTTCCACTTATCAAAAATCTGATAAATGATTTCTCCCTATAGCCAGGGAGCGTATCCAACCTTCGTTTGTGTTCCTATAGTCTTGTTTAGACTTTCAAGACGTATGCAAAGACGATAGGAATATATTTTACATGCTCTGCAACTTTAACCTCAGCAGGGCACACTACTAAGTCGAGACCTTGATCAAGAAATGGTCCCCTTGCACTGGCCTGCAGCGAGATTACAACAACAACAAAGCAGAGCGCAATAGGTCATTGAACGCAGACTGCAAAAAGCCGAACATTATCCTATATTTCGAGCCAGCAAAACCATACATCCTATAACGAAAAATGCCAATTACGCTGACAATACAGAATGAATATTATATTAGGCGACGGGTTTATTCTTATTCAGTAGTTTTATTGTGCACTACATCAATTCATTTTCCCGACGAATCAGACATAGTAATGTAGCGTAATGCATCATGCTTTCTACTGAGTCGGTCGCAATTGTAGGCCCATAAAACAAATGTAGTTTCCTTAATTTATTCTTCGCTAGACAATAACAGATAGATAATAATACTTTGGGAAACGCACAGGGTGGATGTGCTTCTGATCAGATTTTACTTTTTGTGCAAATTTATTGCCGCTAACTACAGGCTGTGAGGGAGAAGTCTGTGATTGAGGTCGGAGATGCTTTTATTTTACATATCTACCAAATAGTTCCACCCACCTTTTTATTTTACATCAGTCAAAAAGATCTCTACATATGTTGAATTAAGGTTTATTTTACATATGTCGAATTCTTTTTCTCATATGTTGAATTCTTTTCCACATAAGTGAAACTTCTTTCCAACACATGTAAAAAAGAAAAATAATTATAGGTATGTGAAAAAAAAAATCACAAATGTAGAAAATAAGTTTACATATGTGAAATTCTTTTCCACATATGTGAAATTCTATTTCATCTATCCAAAATCACACATACAAATAAAGTTATGTGATACACACCGATCCGTATGAGTAATTCGATGACAACATCGCCAGACATGTTGTCGAGTTAGTTCATCTCATAGGTACTCAAGTGTTAAATATCAATATATTGAAAGTATCATTTTCGATTTAAAAATTATAAATATTGTGTTTAAAACTGTCGATCATAGTCATTGTTATCGATTTTTGCGTTTTGGTGACCGACCAGCACACTGGTTGTTGTTTGGCTTCAGTCGAGGGTGCATATTGTGGCCACATTTCAATTTAAGCCTCTCTACTCGCTCGCCCTCGAGTAGGTGGGCGAGATGTAGAGGGAGGAGGCCTGATGTCAACCTACAATTCATCGAAGCGGTTTTGAGACTTGCGTGTTGATGTGAGAGTGGATTCAACTCTCTCTATGTTGATTACATTGATTGGCTGCTCAAATTGAAACTTGGACAGCATCCCTTGTAGCCTTGGAAGGGCGAACCTTATGATTCACCCTTGTTGGTACTTTGTGGAGGGTTTGGGACATGGGTGCTGAAACATTATCAGCGTTAGGATGGCATCCCCGCCCAACTGTAGGAGTTATGGGCAAAACCAGGATGTTGTGCAAGTTCATTTAGATGACAATATAAAACAAAATTGGCCTACATTTTTAGCGATAAGTATCCAAAAGGAAAACAAGCCTGTAACAAAAATATCGTCATTTGTGTTAAATAAAAGTTTGATAGCGACTGCTTGATAACTCTAAAAATGTAACAAAAATTGGCCCTTGGCACCAACCAAAGAAGGTGCTTCGAATGTCAGAAGTTCGGATCACGAAAAGAACCAGTGTAGAGGTGGTTTGATATGCTTTCGTTGCTTGGCAGAAGACCATGACCACGATTGCAACAAGGATATTTAATGCTGTAACTGTGATGAGGCCCATATGGCCTCCTCCAAAGACTGTGGTAATTTTATAAAACAAAAGCAAATCCAAGTGATTAAATCGGAAAATAAACGTTAGTTATATGGAAGCACGACGTCCGCCTCTGTCTCAGATGTTCAAAGGTCATCCCAGACCTACGCCAATGCCACAAAGAAAGTCTCTGTCAGTTGCTACACAGACCTCACATACGTTGCCAACCGGTGATTACACCTCTCTGCTATTGACACAAATGCCATCATTACAAACGGCTACACCAACGCAAACTGGTACAAATAATGCTCCTCAACGAAAAAAAACTTAAAAAATAAATAAATCGAAAACTCTAAAACCACTTGTCAGCTGGGACAATGGGTATATCTAAACAACTTAAAGATATGGCCATTGCCATTGCCGACAAAGGAAAAGCAACATTATTAATAGATAAAACTGAACTGCATCCATTAGTTGACAAAACACTAGAAGATGAAACCACTTATCGTATCCTAAAGACCCAACGCAATCCTGCAACACTAAGTATAACGCTCTACTGGGGGAACTCGCCGACACAAGTGAAATTAGCCACAAGCTTAACAATACCCTTGTCAATCAACATCCACGACCCCCATATGCCCGTGCAACAATTATAGTGCATAAGGATCCGATCAAAGTCCGTTTATTCCCAATGGGCCCACCGTTATCACCAGTCTCAACATAGCTTTTGATTACGGAATTTGAAAACACAAAACTGCCCTGTGGACCCATCTGTTGGTTTAGAAAAGTTAACGTTACTATAAGACAATCAAGACCCGACTTAACTACTGTAATACTTAAATGAAGAGCATCCGCGTATAAAATTCACCATAGACCTGGAAAACATCCAGACAATTCCTTTGCTAAATGTTTTAGTATGTAGAGACAATATTAACAACAAGCTCCAAACAAGCGTATACACCGATCAATCTATCCATGACCGTCCCAATCACCCAACCCAAATAAAAGATAAGTATTATCTCAACTTTTAAGACCACGTGCAGTCAACATATCATCGACCCCAGAAGCTAAAGACGCAGAATTAAAACATCTCAACGAAGTTTTCACCCAACACAATGCTTATCCATCGGAATTTGTTATCAAGTGCATCTTACAAAATATTAAAGGAGAAGGCACGCGATTTTACAGTGGCTTTTGGTTGTTTTATCATAGTAATTTTGGAACATAACAGCCCTCAGATTATGAAACTAAATAATATTACGCCCGTGATTAGAATTTTACAAACCGGAAGTGACGTACGTGGTGCATGAGGCACGCAATAATAACATTATTCCATATGCTATAGCTACGATAAATCTATCATATCCGAGTCCATTTCTTCTCAGAATTTTTTTATCGGGCAGAATTATTACCGTACAGGTTTGTACCAAATTATTCTAAGGAAGAACTAGA
>JAVFBX010174358.1:0-14930 GCA_034783855.1 Mopalia kennerleyi
TTCATTCATTCATTCATTCACCGTCCATCCATCCATCCATCCCTCCATCCATCCATCCATCCATCCATCCATCCATCCATCCATCCATCCATCCATCCGTCCATCCGTCCGTCCGTTCGTCCATCAATCCGTCCGTCTGTTCGTCCATCCGTCCATTCATCCATCCAACCATCAATCTTTCTGCAGTATGGAAGATTAGAATTAGGATAAACAGTATAATCGTATTATAGTACATAATTATAAGATTAAGTGGAATTCTGACAACAGATTATTTTAACAAGCCTTGGTAAAACACACTCTAGCTTCGTTACCTGTTAATTTTCTACATGACAGAGACACATTGTAGAAGAAGTGGCTGTTGTTACCTACCACTCAGTAGTTGGTCTAAGTAGCATTAAGACAACTATAGAGGTCGTTGTGTGTTGGAGTGATGGCAGGAAATGATACAGTAGAAGTGCTTCATTGGCGGACTAGCTTTATTTGTAAACAGAACAACCTTTAAGTAGAATCTAGTATTACTAACTACACGTTAGTCCAACAATTAATCAATTAACATGTGTTATAATTAATTAATTGATTGGGCTAAAGATCGAGATTAGGCCTACCAACACTTAGAATAGTAAATATTCGAATGACGTTATACATCCTGTAGAATCCATTATAATGTACCGGTATATAAAATTTCAGAAATTAAAGTCTAGTCTTTACTTTGACAAGCATAGCAATCAGAAATTCTGACAGTTGTCACACTCATAATACCCTTTTTGTGGACACAATCTCATTAATTACAAAATCAACTATTTTACTTACACCCTCTAGATAAAGGCAGTTGGAATGGAACATAACAGTGCTCTCTTTGCATATCTCTTGAGAAAGATCTATTTCAAGTGTTTAACATTTATGGTCGTGCTAGTGTCAATGACTGTTAATGTAATGGACAGGCGTCATGTTAACGTAAGTGAATCATCACTCTGCACGGTGTAGAACACCAATCAACCAATCAATCAATTTATTATTCAATCATAAATCAATCAATCGATCAACCAATATATCGACCAATCATGCAATCAATTTTTAAATCGATCGATCTTCTCAATGATAGGTATACAGTAGGTTGATTGATTTTCTTGGTTTATACTGATTGACTGACTGGCTGACTTACTATAGCTGTTTACAACTGTGCAATTAGTTTCATTTCGTTAGTTGCTTAGTAAACAGTTGTCACATGTATATATGATTAATCTCGTCAGTTGCTGTAGATTGATCATATCCGGAAACTTAATAAACCGTTGTCAGTTACTGTGTATACAGTCAGCTCAAGTTATAACTTTAATAGAGAAGCCGTAGTATTTACAGACCGCATTATAGAATTAGGCCCCCTATTTCTTGCATTAATACTAAGCGCAAAGATGAGCGATGTCATACGGTTATATGTACCACAATTAACTGTGTCCGTATAAATACAATTGTGCAGTTTGTAAAAATAAAGGTTTAATATTCACTTGTTCAATTTGTTTAACTAAATTTAATAATATAAAATTTTGCGAGTAAATTAATTCTGGAAACAATTAGTGAACATTAAAACATTGACCAACCAGCGAAGTGATTAAGACATGGGGAGCATGTCAATCAAACGAGATGGTCTCCGTGACCCAATTTGTCTCGGTTATGTTCCGGCATTCGGGTCAGTGCTGTTTCGTGACCATACATAAATATTACAGCAAATTTCATGCAAACACACACTCCGGACAAACCATCCGTAAAATTGGCCTTAAATTCAACCTGGTCATGTAAATTAAAACGAACTTTAAACCCAAGTGACATTAAGTAAGACAGTATACTTGTAAGGAAAGAGCGACTGAAGGGAAAGACTGTGTTTTACAGTAACACAAGCTGTTCGGTTTTATAATGTTGTGACACTACACTAGTGAATTAAACTGGACTATATTAAACAATTGGTTAGTTGGTATGTGGGTTAGTGACTTGCTGACCGACCGACTGACAGATCAATTTATTTATTTATTGATGGAATTATCGATTGATCGCTTAATTATGGTTTTATTCCGTATTGTTGTATGAACGATATTTCGATTACATAACGGCGATTCTCTAACAGAACTATTATTGCATCAAAAGTTAAGAAGTTTTCTCTTTTGAACATTTAATCTACTTCCATTGCTTATAGTAAAGACGTAATACAACTGTAGACTTGAAACATACGGGCTTAAACCTGCCTGCTAATCAAGTTAATATATTAAATCGGATTCATTTGTAAGTTACAAGGTCATCATCAACTGTTGTTGATTTTTTTTATTGTGATTAATGCTTTGTTTTGAATTGATTTGTTGACGCAGTACTCCTACTATTTCAATATCTTTGTCAGACTGAAGGAGAATCACAATACAACAACAAAACAACTTACATAAAAATTCGATCAAAGGAAATAAAGGATTAAGGAGATAAAGTTTCAATTAAATTTCAATTAGGATTTAATCTTGATTAAACCGATAAGTTTTAACACCTCGGGGTTAAACTATAATTCTCATATGATAACATCTAGACGACATAACATTTTAGTAACAACGTTTTAGATGACTTTATGGAGTTACAGAGTCGTTAAGCTTTATTTATCAAACCTCTGGCCCCTGCCTACTCTAGGAAGATTTGTCTGAAATGACCCTCTGGCTAAGGACAGTTTGTTAAAGAGTAGCACTACTGTATTAACTATAAACACTAGAGGAAAATTTACTATCCCACATTATGAAAATGCTACATATCTCTGTTGTGATAGTGTCAATTATTGTTGGAATATACACCGCCGTCATATAAGTGAAATGCCCTTAAGCACGGCGTAAAACACTAATCAATCAATCTTAACTGAAATCCCAGGTTAAACCACCAGTTCGACTCATTACTCAACTTGAAAGCCGTTCATATTTTATCTTCAGTTTTATAGGCGCTCTGCTTGTCTCAGTTTCTAGACCCTATTTTGTCTCAGTCCCTGCATGCATAATATCAGTTTTAAGACCACCTATAGTTCTGTCAGTTTCTAGACACCATAGTAGTTTCAGTTTCTAGACCCCCTAGTTCTCTCCTTTAATAGACCGCCTGTTGTCTCAGTTTCTAGACCTTCAGGTCTTAGTTTATATACCCTCTAGTTGCCTCAACTTCTAGACCCTCTAGTCGTCCCAGTTTATAGGTACTGTAGTTATTTCAATTTCAAGACCCCCTATTTTGTCTCAATTTCTAGACCTTCTAATTGTCCCTGTTTAAAGATACTGTAGTTATTTCAATTTCAAGACCCACTATTTGTCTCAATTTCTAGACCTTCTAATTGTCCCTGTTTAAAGATAATGTAGCTATTTCAATTTCAAGACCCACTATTTGTCTCAATTTCTAAACCTTCTAATTGTCCCTGTTTAAAGATACTGGAGTTATTTCAATTTCAAGACCCCCTATTTGTCTCAGTTTCTAGAGACTCTTGTTGTCCAAGTTCATAAAAACTCTAGTAATCTCAATTTCTAGATCATCTATTTGCCCCAGTCTCTAGACCCTCTTGGTTTTCAGTTTAAAGACTCTCCCGTTATCACAATTAACCATTTGTCACAAACACTTATTATACTTCCTGAACACATTCATTACTGAAAGACGGGTGTTGGTTAAAATGATTGTAAAATACACCTTATTGTTATTGAGCTGGAAAAAAGATGTTTACTTACATAGAATTTGTTTCAAATCAAAACAAGTAATAAGACATCCCAGTCCCATCTACAGTACATATTATAATATATAATAACAATATATAACATCAGGTTCAACAGTCGTGCAGTTATCTACACCCCATGTTACATCATACGGCCTGTGAACAGACTTCTATAGGTTTTCTCTAAAGAAGCAATACATAATAGCTTAAACTCGGAGAGAAAAGCCTGTCATGGTTATATACTCAATTGAAAGGAGTTTAAATGTGCAATTGAACGGTTTGGTTTCACATGGCAATTTTCAACCAATATGTCAGCCTTTTGTGAAGCTCTGTTGTCCTCTGATAAACACTTTATTAAAATAAGCAGGCAGTCTGGATAAGTGTGGTGGTGTTGATCAGTGTGATTGTCTAGATAAACGTGGTGGTGTTGATAAGTGTGGTGGTCTGGATAGGTGTGGTTGTCTTGATAAGTGTGGTGGTCTGGATAAGTGTGGTGGTCTGGATAAATGTGGTGGTGTTGATAAGTGTGGTTGTCTGGATAGGTGTGGTTGTCTGGATAAATGTGGGTGTCTGGATAAGTGTGGTGATCTGGATAAATGTGGTGGTCTGGATAAGTGTGGTGGTGATAAGTGTGGTTGTCTGGATAAGTGTGGTTGTCAGGATAAATGTGGTTGTTTGGATAAGTGTGGTTGTCTGGATAAGTGTGGTTGTCTGGATAAGTGTGATTGTCTGGATGGGTGGTTGTCTGGATAAGTGTGGTTGTCTGGATAAGTGTGGTTGTCTGGATAAGTGTGGTTGTCTGGATAAGTGTGGTGATCTGGATAAATGTGGTGGTCTGGATAAATGTGGTGGTGTTGATGAGTGTGGTTGTCTGTATAAGTGTGGTTGTTTGGATAAGTGTGATTGTCCGGATATGTGTGGTGGTCTGGATAAGTGTGGTGGTCTGGATAAATGTGGTGGTGCTGATAAGTGTGGTGGCCTGGATAGGTGTGGTGGTCTGGATAAGTGTGGTGGTCTGGATAAGTGTGGTGGTCTGGATAAGTGTGGTTGTTTGGATAAGTGTGGTTGTCTGGATAAGTGTGGTGATCTGAATAAATGTGGTGGTCTGGATAAGTGTGGTAATGGTGATAAGTGTGGTGATGTGGATAGGTGTGGTTGTATGGATAAGTGTGGTTGTTTGGATAAGTGTGGTTGTCTGGATAAGTGTGGTGGTCTGGATAAGTGTGGTGGTCTGGATAAGTGTGGTGGTCTGGATAAGTGTGGTGGTCTGGATAAGCGTGGTGGTCTGGATAAGTGTGGTGATGTTGATAAGTGTGGTGATCTGGATAAATGTCGTGGTCTGGATATGTGTGGTGGTCTGGATAAGCGTGGTGGTCTGGATAAGTGTGGTGATGTTGATAAGTGTGGTGATCCGGATAAATGTGGTGGTGTTGATAAGTCTGGTGGTCTGGATAGGTGTGGTGGTCTGGATAAGTGTGGTGGTCTGGATAAGCGTGGTGGTCTGGATAAATGTGGTGGTGTTGATAAGTGTGGTGGTCCGGATAAATGTGGTGGTGTTGATAAGTGTGGTGGTCTGGATAAGCATGGTGGTCTGGATAAGTGTGGTAATCTGGATAAATGTAGTGTTCTGGATAAATGTGATTGTCCGAAAAGTGTGGTGATCTGTTTAAGTGTGGTGGTCTGGATACTTGTGGTGGTCTGTATAAGTGTGGTGGTCTGGATAAGCGTGGTTGTCTGGATAATTGTGGTGGTCTGGATACTTGTGGTGGTCTGGATAAGTGTGGTGGTCTGGATAAATGTAGTGTTCCGGATAAGTGTGGTGGTGTTGATAAGTGTGGTTGTCTGGATAGGTGAGTCTGTCTGGATAAGCGTGGTGGTTTGGATAAGTGTGGTTGTCTGGATAGGTGTGTTTGTCTGGATAAGTGTGGTTGTCTGGATAAGTGTGGTTGTCTGGATAGGTGTGTTTGTCTGGATAAGTGTGGCTGTCTGGATAGGTGTGTTTGTCTGGATAAGTGTGGTTGTCTGGATAGGTGTGTTTGTCTGGATAAGTGTGGTTGTCTGGATAAGTGTGTTTGTCTGGATAAGTGTGGTTGTCTGGATAAGTGTGGCTGTCTGGATAGGTGTGTTTGTCTGGATAAGTGTGGTTGTCTTGATAAGTGTGGTGGTCTGGATAAGTTTGGTGGACTGGATAAGTGTGGTGGTCTATGTAAGTGTGTTTGAGTGGATAAGTGTGGGAATTTAGGTTACAGAGAAACAACTGAAGTAAATAAATTTGCTTAATGTTTGCTATATGAATTATTGCTTTAAAATCCAGTGATATTTTCTTTAATTAAGAAAATGTAGATATATGTAGGTATGTCATGTAAAGATTTACTTACACATTTTAATCAATAACAATACAAACTCTTTCATTTTTAATCTTCACATTTTATCATAATCATATCTTAATTATATCTTAAGCAATCAGTATCTGAGATCTTTTATCGCCTCCAAGCCAAGTAAACAAATTAGAAAACAAGTGCGTGGACTATTTATTAGCATTATTATGTTTTATCGTAACACGAATTAAACTGTTATGATTGTGTTATTTTTGTGATATTATCAAGACTTGATTAAGTTTAATTGAAAATGTATAACTATTAACGAGGAGAAATAATCGTATATCGATTTCCAAATTTAGTGTTGACGAAAGAAAGGAAGAGTGAGAGATGCTCATGCTTGCACGTGTGGGTGGATTGCACGTGTCCTTCTTAATATCATCAATTATTTATATGAGCTAGAAGCCAATTATAAAGTCGTTAGACAATGCTGTTCAATTTATGTCCAAGGTTTACTTGCCCAAGGTGCCGGGACATACCCAGTGTGTGGCTAGTTTAATTCGACACAATTAAAAGATCATGAGATAGCCTCCGAGCATCTGCTCAAGTTACCATCATTATCTCGCACGCGCGTGTATGCACGCGAGTGAAAATTGGCCTATAGGGTGCATGCGTTTAACGACAAGAAATACAGAAAGCAAAACAAAGGACTGATAAAAATTCATTGAGTGATTTTTTGTCTTCCGTATAGATTGTGGATGTCACTTGACACTTGATTATCGATTGATAGAGATAACAATGATTCGGGTATAAGTTTTTACACAAAAAGATCCGATGTCTGTTTTTACATTATAATTATGTCACGCGCATGCGTGGGAGGTGTTGTCGTGTAATCATTAACTTCAACAAAATGAAGTATATGAAGTATAAGTGAAGATAACTAACAGCAAAATTTACAGTGTCTTGTTAATAGTTTCTACTGCAGTTAACTGAATTTCCCCAATTGCACGAAACCGACTTTACATCGGACTATAATGATTGTTTCACACAGGTATAAAATATTGCGACTTACTCCTACCTATAATCACAAAGAAACTAAAATCATTAATTAGATTATTAATTGTGCTGATTACTATCAGTCTATTCTGTACCTCTAAAGCTCGGTATGCGGAAACTAATCAACGCGCGTGGCCCTCAAATACTAGTTTTTATATCGCGTCTAATTTCCAATACCGTATTATGTTTTTAACAACAAAACATATGTAGAACTGTATACACAAATACACTCTCGGATCTTCCTTTCATCGGTAAGAGATTATTATCAGTATGTTGCTAAAAAAAGTATGTACGACGCTTTATGACTAAGTTCTCGCTTGAAGAAGTATATAGGTTTAAAGACGGGTGAGTGTACATCATACATCATGTATACTGTCCTTTATAACCCACTCTCAAATCCAGCTATCTTTAACGGCGTAATAATAAATAAAATTGTATTCACATCGATGTCCTATTTACCCTGTTGTATATATATTTTAAATGACTAAATAACATTGGGCTTATATCCACGTGTGTCAAGCATTTGATTAATCTTGCAAGGAAATAAAGTGAGTCAATCCCAACCAATCTTGTAGAATTGTTTCTTTTAAGCATATATACATATATGCAAATTTTTCTCTCTTCCTTCAATCAAAATCATCTTATCTTCTAGATAAACTCTAATACATTTTGAATAAACTCTAATACATTTGAATAAACTCTAATATATTTTGAATAAACTCTAATATATTTTGAATAATTGAAAAGAGACAAATTTGATTGCCTTTACCGGAATTCGATCTACAATATATATATATATACGGGACACCTTTTGCCGTGAGCCTCTGTATAGGTCAGTCGGTAGATTGTTGAGCCTGTACCCCAAAGGTCCCGGGTTCGAATCCCAGAGCTAGCAAGATAATTTTTCACGCTTTAATTAGTCAAAATATATTTATATTTATACGAATAATAGTATAAGATGATTCATCGATCTTAATTGATCTACATCCCTGTGCCAGTGTGGTTGCGATTTAGAAATATAAACGTAAATTTGATTCTCCTTATGATGGCAAAATAAATCGTCGAAATATTCAGAGCAAAATGTGTCTTTCGTTCCTCGGAGTTACATTACTCTTGTAATATGTCAGTTTACTGTGAATGAGTTTAAGCTAGTCGTTGCAAATAACACACTGAAGATTTGTCCCATAAAGCTGACCTAATAAAATTAATAACACCTAAGTACTTCGTGAATTACATAGTATCTTTCTTCTCAAAATATCGATTGAAATTTAAAATATCAATAGAAATAAAGAGGTTCTACGGTTAGTTAAATGTTATCATTACCAGTTATTAAAATAAGTAATATGGTCAATGTAAATCAAATGGCTATTTCTTTAACCACGGAGATTATCCTGGTCCGTTTCTTATGTTATCATAAAGCATAATCGAAATCAAAATCGAGTAAACTGTCCACTTCATATCGACCCCCGGGGGTAACATAGTCATTAAAGAGCAAAGTTTAAAGTTGACAATATCGTATGCACTTAGCTAAATGAAAATTATATATCTGGTTTATCCACAATGATGTATTAATAATAAATAACTTGACCGGAAGAGTGATACTGGAAAGAATATTCACAGACGAAGATGTGTGGATAAGCACTTTACATTATAGAGTTACCACCACAACAGAACAGAGAACAAGCTCATCTTAGCTCTAGATTTCGCTTGAATAGCATACCTGTATCATCGCTGGTGAATATTAACTGCGATATACATGTAGCCCCCAGTAAATTCGTTTATTTATTTTGGAGCATTTACCTTAATCTTATCTGTTTCTTAGGACTGTTAGGTTTCGGCATAGAAATAACTATACAGCAACTAAACACTAACATTATATATAATGTTTAATCTTAGTCTCTATGTCGAAAGGTTACAGTCTTATCGAACCGATATTACACACTTGTATTGTTTGCTCTGTATAGCACCTAGATGCCAGCATTAATTTATTATCAAATTTTGCAATATTCCGACCTGAGAAATTAATCCATATCAACAAATTAATTTTACAGGCTGTCCCCACACAGGCCTATAAGCATGCAAATAACAACAGACAAAAGTCGAAAGATTTGTTTGGAAGACATTACTATATTTGAAACAAATATCTGGCAAAACTGACAACGTTCTTGTGGTATGTCAAAACTGATATACATATTAAAGTCATTTAGTATTGTCATTATTTCGTAGCTTTTTTTGCCTTAAATTACAGTTTTGATAAAGTCAGTTTTGCACACACAAATCTTCATTCCGTTTGTCGCTTTAACTAACAAGTATATAAACAATATAAAGTCTTGATTTTTTAAAACTTAGTTAAAAGCAACATCGGTCATGTACGCCACGCAATTCAGCCACACATCTTTAATTAAATTTACAATATTTACAAGAATTATTTACATTATATTTACTTAGTATTAGCACTGGAACGGGACAAGAGTTTTTGGTAACTCCGTAACAAATTCTAAGGAAGACTGCTACCCCACAAATAGGTAATCTGCGTACAAAGAATAAGTATATTCACTTATCCTTCACTGTCTGCACTATATACCAACTGTTCCATAAGTAAGTGTTTGTAAGTTTCAGAGATAAATTAAAAATAAAAAGTTCACTTTGGCAGCAGTCAGTTGTGAAATAGTCTTTAGTTGATCAATGTATTAAATGTGAGGGCGGTGAGGCCCCACCGAATGCCGGGTAATACGCCGCGTAAGGAGGGAGCAAGCCCTGAGTGAGGTAGGTCGGTCGACCGTGGAACAAAGCCGCTGCCGCTGGGAAGGTAATACCGAGTGCCGGGGGTAACATCGGCTTGGACGCCATCCGTAGTTTTTCTAACTCAGCCTCTTGAAGTCTCTTGGCTTTTGCCCGACGATTTTGGAACCAAATTTTAACCTGAGTTTCTGTGAGGTTGAGGGAAGCAGAAAACTCTGCCCGTTCAGCGATTGACAAATATTGTTTTTCTCTAAATTTCTTCTCCAGTGACAATAACTGTGATGTTGTGAATGGCGTCCTCGGTTTTCGGTTTGTTTTGTGCTTTCTTAACGTCATTTTCTGTGGGTTCATTCGTGGAGGTGAGGTGGGTCCTGGAAACCAGAGATAAGGAGGAAAATCTCATTAATTGGCTATTAAAATCAACAACAACACTACCATAATCAACACTTTACAATGTATAGAACGAAAAGTGTATGTATGTTAATACGGTGTTAACCTGAAGGAAAGAATTTAGCGAACTATTGGACACAAACCGTTCCATTTATCATCATGATAATCATATGTTTCCCAACTCGAATGTTTCTCATATTTATATTAATCAATACCATGCATATAAGAAAATAGTAAATATATATATTTATATGGTAACACCACTGTTGTATACTTAAAGTTAATGAAACAATTTTTTCTCTCTTTCAAATGCATTACAATTTAAACATTATTCAACAAAACAAATTTAAAGACCGAAATGTATGCGTTATTTGATATAAGTGTTATAGACATGGGTCATGTTTTTGTAGTTTGCGTATTATATTAATTTAAATACTTCATTTTACATTCTGTCTTGCTTTCTGAAAAATTACATCAATTCTAACCAACATCATTATTAATTCAATGTTTCTTTAATTCGGAAAGCATAATTTACTTACACATTTCCCATCAATCTTGTAATTTATGTAGGTTGGCAATATAATTAAATTTATTGATAAAATACATCTTGTATTGAGCCTAATTTGTTTTCTCATTTGAGAATTGATGATTCAGTTTCAATAAGTCGTAACATGAATTGATCAGATAATTGACAGCACCAATTCTAGTTTGTTTAATTGCAGAAAAGCTGACTTACAACAATGAAATTTCACACATGGACATTCAGAGCTTTAACGTTCGTTTCAGAATGAAAGTCGTTAAAACAAAGTTAGACATAACAGGATATATACTTACGTGTAAGTGATGAGATCTGTGATGTTGAGTTATAGGGGTGAAAACTTCCTGTCCCACCGGGAAGGGCCCATCGAGGGCTAGTGTGATGAGCGACGGGTCGGAGGGGAGATGGGTGACCATCAGGCGACGATCGCACACTCTTCAAACACTCAGGTCGCCGTAAAATGTCCACAACAGAAAAGGGACTCTCCAAGGGATTCATGGTCAGTCCTTGTTTTGAATGAAGTCTTGGTGACGGAGAGTCATTGTGTTTAGATATAATAGATTCTACACTGAAGGAAATATGTGATCTTTGGGAGGATGTAGTTTTGTGTTGTGTAGTAAGTTCTGGAGAGTCGGCTTCCCCTTCGTCGCTGCTTCCCCGGTCACATCTCAAAATATCCACATCGCGCCTGTCTTCTCTCGTCACCCTCACCGAGTCCTGTTTACGAAGGTCCCTGGCTGAATCGGGACTGTCCAGCCTCTGGCAGTGATAATCTAAGGGAGAGTCTTCCATCGCTCTCCCCTGCTCAACCATCCTTAATATCTATCTACAATAGATATATATCTTGAGAAAGCAGTAGGCCTTATCCTGGGAAAAGTTCACTTTTCTAGGTTACCGGTACTTGTAAGTTTTGCAGAAGCTGACGAAGGCCTGACGCAGTAATAAAAAGTATTAATTCCAACTCCCACTACTATTAGTGTATCGTATAAGTAAGAGAGTGTTTACAAACTCAAGCTGATTCGCGTGTGTCACTGAGAAATGTTCATTTCACAACTGACCTCTAGCAATGATCTGTCGCTTTTGACATTCCCGTGCCATGCAAACCTGGCTTCTGATTGGCCAACAACAATTTACAAGCACCGCCCACCAGTCCGTTGACATGTCTCATTCAGCGCTAAAACTACGCGGCTGTTTAACGCGGATATCATCCGCTGATCGACCAACCGAGTAAATACCAGTAGTTAAACGTATCCGACAGCTTTACCAGTCTTTAAAGGGAACCTCTATGATAGACTCTCAATGCGTGTATTGTTAAAGAAAATAAAAAATAAAAAACACATTTTATATTATGAGTTTGTGATGACCGTCTCATGTCTGTTGAGAACAAATACTGAGAGTCAATGATGATCTGGCATAAAATCTCTCGTTCGGCTTCGACGCTCTGGCTCAATACAGACGCGGCGGGGCGCGAGCTTTCTGATTGTCCTACACTGCCGTGCAAAATTTGTCGCAATTCTAATAAATCAAAATCTGTCAAAAAAGGAAAATACATGAGGCAGTTTATAGTAGGTATAGGCGCCAGGGATGTTCTTTTCAAGGAAGGTGAACAGTACCTGAGTTTGATCCTCGCCTTACAGACACGCCTCTTTCGGTGAGAGATACGCGAGATATTCGTAACCGCCAATTTATGCGGGACCGCGGTTGATGTTAATTTGAGATATCTTAGAATCGATGTAAACGACTATCCAATGGTTTTATAGTACGGACAATAGGGAAGGCCAACATCGTTTTACCCTCTTTTAAAAGATTCCCTAGGTAGTAATTTAGGGTTAATTCAGGAGCCAGGGAAGCATTTGTTCCTCGCACCTCAAACTAACCATAACTCTCTATACAAAACGTTTCACAATGGAAAGAGATCAATCACAGCGAAGCAACTCTTTGAATACGAAATTTACACTATATCAATTTACAGAGCGTGTGAAAACTGTGTTCAGTATAATCAGCATATAAACTAATGTATAGAAGACCAGTTTAAAGCATATATAAATGATTATTTTTCTTGCACATTTTTCGTGCTAAAGTACATGAACCCTTTCCCCGTAATAAGGCAAGCCCTTTACAAAAATATCAATACATTTAATTTTTATCATATAGATGTTTAAGCCTCTACCTCCTTACTCCCTCTCCTACTTCACATGGAAATAAGCGGAAAAAAATAATAACAAAAAGAGAACAAGCTTGTTATAATAATAAAAATGTTCACATATAAAATTCAGTGCTGTTATTTCAACTACAGAAAATACTCCATGTGATAAAATAGTGCGAAAACGTTGGCTTAACATGCTTTATTAGTTATATGTTTTATTTATTTATTTATTTATTTGTTGTCTGTTTGTTTGTTTTTTATTCATATTTTTTATGTTAACTAGTTTATTTATTTATTTTATTTATTGATTCGTTTATTTATTTACAAAATATATTTCCTGCACAATCCTGTATAACCGTGCTTTTGTTATGATTTACGGACATTATAAATCTGATGAGAACTGACATTTATTGAATAGTAGTCATTTATAAACAGAGTATGGATTTCTTTTACTATCTGATCCACGATGTGGAAATTAAGCCTAGCAAACACCTTTCTAGTAACATTATTAAATTCACTGTTAAAGGGAATGTATACACATCTTCTGAAATAAAGGGCAAATAAAACCAAGTCATTTTTCTATTCATAATACCGGAAGGTAAACGAAAGTTGGTCTTGGGTTTTAATAGAGCAAATCTAATCCACTTAGCACATACTACACCATATACAGGTTACTTTCAGTAAATATGGATGTATGCTTTGTATTGCCCATAAAATTCTTAATTTCTACTTTAAAAAATACATAAACTACCGTTTTCGATAACAGTAAACTTTGTGATTTACAACTACATTAAAAACTGTCTATATATGTGGAAACAAAACAACTTAAACAACCAATAAATATTTGCTCCAGAAAAAATTTCTCCTTGACACTAATTTATACCGCTCACAGATTAGTTGTCGCGAGTAAAGTCCCCACCTCAGGGTGAACATAAAAAAATAACTAGGAACAAAGAGCGGAAAGTCCGTTTTATTTCTTACATGAACTGAAAATGTTATCGCCTCAAGATACAAAGGACTCGTATATAGGAGCAGGGTCGGTAGTTTTAAAAAAACTATAAAAGGGTCTGAATTCATTTATGATGGACCGTGTTGCTCGGGGGCTTCGTCGGGATGTATTAAGGGTTAGTGAAATAAATGAGAGAGAAGATAACGTGCTACTTATTTCATGTATAACGCTAATTGAACATCCCTGTACTCGAGCATTAGAAATATATACACTTAACATGGATAACCATAACACACTTAACGTTTACCAGTTAATATTTGTTTAAAAGAGCAATACTATATATAGCCAAACAATTATAGTCTCAAAGATTTAAATACAAAAGATCGTCTCAGATGATTTATCAAGGCCCGAGCGACATAAAATGCTAATTCATTATAATTTTCTATATATTATTCTAGTAGTTCAAATATGCCTGAACGATAATAATTGGAAGAAATTTAAAAAAAAAATAAAATAAATTAAAATAGGACTTGTTTAGTATACTTGATTAATGAAATAAAATAAAATTCCGTTTTAATCCACAGTTTATATACAGACGAGACAGGAAGATTGCAGCAATATCAGGATCACCTATTAGTTTTACACCATTTAAGCTATAGTTAATGTCCAACTAACTTTTTCAGACGCATCTGAAGAAGTAAATTGGACTGTTACTAAGGTCAAACTTTATTCAGAAGAATAAACTTGCAACTAATTCTTAAAGTGTTACCATCTCACTGTCTCGTCTGTTGTATAATGAACAAATGTAATTTCAATACATATTACTTGAACCATGTACTCTGTTCCTTCTTTACACATTTAAAGACCATTCTGAAACTTTATGCTTGCCATCCCCTTTTGTAGAAATATTGACTATCCTGAAAGGTAACGCTCACCCTCCCTTATAGCAGAAATATACTCTTCTGAAATCCTCCCCTTCATTAGAAGTAGACTATTCTGAAAGCGTATACCCCTGTGGGGGGGGGGGGGGGGGGGGGGGGGGGGGGGGGGGGGGGGGGGGGGGGGGGGGGGGGGGGGGGGGGGGGGGG
>JAVFBX010174444.1:0-14928 GCA_034783855.1 Mopalia kennerleyi
TTACAGTTGTTTGTCTTTGAAAATATTCATTAAAAGTAATAAGTTTAGGTCTAAAATCGTTGGTCTTTCCCTTTAATCTGATAACAGAGTAAATACTACATCACTTTGAGCTATTGACCTTATTTGATGCAATTTATGTCAAGTGAAATAAAACTAGCAAGAGTAACAAAAAAAGTTACAAACTTTTATTCAAGTTGTTCGCCAAATCTTCTTCAACAAATATTTGTAACTACATCAGTTTGGTATAATGAGAAGTAGGTCTGTAAAAAGGCTCGGAATGTTAGCATTTGTGTTTTCTTGTTTTCATTGACCTCAGTCAGAAAGTTAAAATAACAGCAGCTTGAAATCAAAGCCAGCCATTATTCCATTTTACTGAAAACTCATTAAAAGTTTTTGAGTAAGAAATTAAGAAAACAGTTCTTCAAAGAGTTGTGGAAGGGATATGCCAGATGTTTGAGTGAAGAGTTTTGAACAAACTATCCAAGCAAGACAGCTGGCAGCCATTTTTATGGAAAGGATGTTCGTACAAGATTCTGTGAATCTGACTAAGCAAGCCAATTGTCGTGTACCTTTGTTGATGTCTTGTTTTCTTGCACCTGATGGTTTTAATTCGTGTCCAGGAAGGATTCACAGAAGATCGGAGATGACGAGGGCAACAGATGGCATGAAGATGCCCCAGAAAAACAAACACCACTTACAGCAATTTTCAACATTTTTAACTCGACAACTTGTGTTAGGTTTTTGAAAATAAATTGCTTAGTCTGTTGCTGGAGTGTGGAGGGTAGATTGTTTGAGTTGAAAACGTGAAAGCCACATGATTTCAAGTGATTCAATATGGATCTGTATCTTGTCTAGGGGATCTGGCAATAATTTAGTTTCGACCAATGGGAGGTCCACATGGCCTTGAGTGTCCGCTAAGTTGTTTGTGTTCATATAAGTACCTTTTGTTAATAAACAGTTTGTCTGTGAACTTACTTTCTGACGCGAGACGATTTACAAATGCTACATAGTAAAGTGAAGAGGCTACATGGTGATCTGTCAGTAGTTTAGGTTAGTGATTGGAATCAAGCCAAACTTCTTCATTCAACAACAGGTATCGAGGTTACTACAGATGTTCCAATTAACTTTGTAATTCTTATTAATTAGCAATCTGTCATTTTTGCTAGTCTTAGCGAAATTACGTATTTTTAATGTTTTTATGTTATACATGATTCTGCAGCACAGAAAACCCCAAAATACTACATAAAATAATCTCATTTCATTTTATATACCCTAAATCCTACCTTTGGTTGTTGTGACAAATTTATGTTTTTTGCAAAATGTTGATGTTTTCTAACTGAAAAATTCATCTTCTGCCTCTCAGACACAATTTCCAAGTCTTCTAAATAGCTTCTCAAATAGTACTTTTATGGACAAATTTTGGGGTGATTTAGGGCAGTATTGTAAAAAATGTATTTAAAGGAAACTGTTGGTGTTTAGATGGAGCTTCCTGTTGCCCTCAGATCAAAGGAGCAACACAAAGCCAATCTGTTTCTCATGCGTTATGTCTAGTGATTATCCTGTTAATATTGTTTATTGCAATGCAGTGACGACAATTAGGGTTTTCCCCTTTTGGGTTGTTTCGTCACTGTATGAGTGAAATCACCTGAAGTATGCTTTTAAATTCCAATCGACAAACAAACAATTACTTACTAGTACTGATATTAACAAAAATACTCTGAAAGTTTATGTTTACTTATCGCGGGTATAAGTTGCTTTGGAATGAAGACTCACACATATTTTAGCTGTAAGAAACCATTAATTCGTATCACATTTTTGTATCAACATGGCTTCAGCCTCAAATGCCATCTGAAGCCATACTGTTCTTGTTTGCGTATGAGCTTAAAAAACTGCAGACAAACTGACAGACCATCTGGCACTATAGGCTGAGACTGTATGAGCCTCAGCTGGCTGCAGCGAAATTATAACACTCTGGTTGTTTGTCTACGCTCATTGAACTCAGTCCTGTGACAGTTTTTATAACTTTAGTGTCTAAGGGCAGGAATGAGGAAGCCACAGTTCAGATCATGTGCACCTCATTTAGCACATGCATCTCCTCAGCATTGTTCAGTCTAATCAGAAAAAAGACCAAATTGTAATTCATTAGACCAAAGAGTATTTGGGACAGCACTGATCATTGGCACACCCCACCAGACAAGTGAAAAAAATGAAATTATCCAGTGTTGACACTCTCTTAATGTTTAACCATTTGAGCTGGAATAATCTAACCAAGTGTATTTACAGTAATTCCTCTACTTATTCAGAGACATAATTTAAATCCTGATAAACCTGATAAAGGAATTTTTACACAGAGAGATTGTAGATAATGGTGACGGATTCCTGTAATCATGACACATTTTATTCAATTGTTACTAACGTTAAAATTCTGGTTATTTTATCATTCATTTGATTGTAAGAACGTTTCCATTAAGAAATGAATTTATTATGACATTTACAACCGTTGTAATAAAATGAAGCAGGTCAGTTTTGTTGGGTTTTTTTTTCTTTGGTGACCTTTTGTTGAGTCGAAGAATATTAGCTCTAATCAAGATAAAGTCACCTTGATTTTATGTCTTTCATTTTGCTCTTGTGATAGATTGATATTTTATAAATAAAAACAAACAAATATAATGTAGAGTTAGCGGTACAAACTAAAGAAAGGATTCCATAACACCTCTTTTTTGCTAAAAATAAGATTGCAAAAGTTTGATGTGACTGTATATAACAATATATAAGAAATGGTAGTATTTTCCATAATTAGCAGGGAACAGAAAGCCGATCTGTTTGTGGTGTCCGTATTGCATGCTGTTATTGTCCTGTATTTGTCCTGTCTTGTCTTTGTTTGTTGCCAGTGTTGTCAATGGTGGTTTCCTTCACTCATTGGGCTGGCACGTCGTCATATAGGTGAAATACCTGTGAGTATGACGTTAAACCCCAATCAATCAGTCCATATTTAGCGTTTGATCTATTTTATAAATTTTTTGTAATTATTTTACTTTACTACTCTAGTAATTACTAAATATTAATTTGATTTCTGTTTTCAGAAAAAGATAGCTTGATAGAAAGCATTACACATTCTGGAATCATCATACCAAGTGAAGCATGGCAGACTGTAGGGCCTGTCGGACAAGCCACCAATATGCTGTTCCGAATTCGAGTGATCTGCGACACCCATTATTACAACACGACCTGCACCAAGTTTTGCCGTCCGAGAAATGATCCTATTGGGCACTATAGTTGTAATTCATTGGGAGAAAAAGTCTGCATGAAAGGCTGGATTGGGGATCATTGTGAAATAGGTGAGTTTAATATTTTCTCAAGATGAAGTGACTATGGAAGAAGTGTCTCTTCTCTATTTTATCAAAAACTTTTAACTCTAGCAGGGTGATAACATCATACAAGCTATGGAGGTAGATGACATTCTAGTTTAGGTTTTATTTATCAAAACATGCTCGATCATGTAAAGTTTTCATCTTGGTTCAGGTAGCGTTATCAGTTGAAGAAGCACAGTTGTTAAGATTTTTCTGTCAGTAAAGTTAAGAACTAAACATATTGACATCCGTGTCAATCAAGAGTTGACAGATGACAGTTGACAGACTAATCTCAAAAACAGATATGAGCTGGGATTTATGGTCATGGGATAAGAGATAATACTATTGGACTTGTCAATCAACTGCTGGTAAATCAAATTATAAAAGGGCAGAATGTTCAACGAAAGTACTTTAATTATAGTGGTCTTCTGTGATTAGTTTGTATCAATATACATCAAAGAAATTAATAGAATGGTAATAAGTAATATGTACTAATTATCACAATTTGGGTTATGAATATGTTTTGTTATTATTGATTGGAATTGATAACACCTGAGCTTTGTGACAAAACCCAGTCTAGGTCCCATTCCACAGAGTGATCTTAGCCTAAGTTCATCTTAATCGCCATGGTGACCAGTACTGAAGGTGAGGTATCGTCATGGTAATTTAGATCAACTTAGTCTAAGACCAATTTGTGAAAGAACACACTGATTTGTTGAGATGTCTTTTCAAAGTAATTAGGTCTCACCAACACAATTTTTCACAAGTTTCCTCTGAGTTTTCCAATGTATTTTAGCAAGGAACGGTGTGAAGTGGACAAGTCATCGTCATACAAGTGAAGTACCCATGAGTATGATGGCATGGGAGGTTTCGTTCACCCAATAGGCTCTCACATCATCATATGTCTGAAATCACATTAGGTTCGGGAATGGAAAATTTATATTTTATTGAAATTATAACAGGGTGTCTCACACGCTTCCTTCAGGAAGTTCAACCACAACAGCTTGAAAACAGGCGCTGATTCTTAGTATATGCTCTAATTTTTATAACCTCGAGGCGAGCCCACATTGTAGGGGTAATTTTGTGTTTATCTATGTTTTAGCGAGCTGTAAAACAGGTTGTCATGCCACACACGGTTCATGTAACAATCCTGGTGAATGCAGGTAGGTTATCAACTATTTCTATTTACAATTGAGTCAATCAGACGATAAAGCAATAAGATTATGAGCTAGAAGGTTTAGTACAATGCAGCCAACTGTAAACACCTCTGTCCTTCAACACAAGGGCACCATTGAACAGAACATGCCACACTTATCCAAATCAGTTTTACTTTTAAGGAAATTAAGTCCTCCACAAACATCCCCCCCCCTCCGCGGTCTCTCAATACAAAAAAAAGGACCCATGGTCGGGGTTCTGTGGTTGGCCAGTATGATACTTTACCTCCTTTCATGTACACAGGTTCGAGTCTTGTTGTCCACGACCAATATATATGAGGGAGCCGCAGGGGGTACTCGGGCTTATTATGTTTCCTCTCAACATTTTTAATGCAGAGTGAGAAGTACACTTTATTCCATGTACTTGTGCTAATTAATAGTGATTCTTACTCTTTATATTGTATATATGGCGAATAAACGGAATAAACAAAATTTTAAAAGTATAACCTTGAGCCAATCTTAAACGGCCAAGAATCAATCAATCGGTTTCAACAACTCGCACCAAACAAGGATATGTCTGACACTCATAGAATTTAAAAGATGTACTGACATTAAATGTCTTTACAGAATAATATCCCTCACTTTATATGTAATCGGCCATTGACTGCCCACTTAAGGCGGGCATTTAACTGTGATCAATGACCTTGTAAACCAAGTTGTGTTCATATTCACAGGTTGTTTGTTACCAATGTGTGTCAAAATTGACCCTTTGAGAAATCAATCCCGGCACAAATTGTCAACAAGTTTGTCTATAACTAGTTTGTCTTTAATAGCAAGCGTAATTATCCACATGACACATGTCTTAAGCTCAAATTAATTCTGAAAAATACTAATTTTATTGTGTACAATTTGTGGTAGACTGTATTCAGTTACCAAATGAGATCGTTTAGAAAGCAGTTAATGGATAAGTTACATTATAACCTCCAACATGTGTGGTTTGAGAGGAATCGTTATGAATGATAAATTGTTCTTCAGTAATGTTTAGAAACCTTTTTTGGTTTAATTATCCGAAAGACAAACGATCTGAAATATTTGTGTAAATTTGTATTTCAATATAGAAAACAATGACTACACTTGTAATGGTTACATAATCCTGTAAGATATGATATGATTAGTGTTAACTAGGGCTAATGTTAGAATAAAATGTTTCCATTTTCCTGTCTTTCCCATGTTAAAATTCAGAATTTCTACCTTTCTACATTTTAACTATTTTAAGATATCTGCCCGTTTTAAATGAGGGATCTCTATAGCTTAGATTATGTCGCAATTTCTTTTCAACATAAGCCTATTACGAATAGATCTGTTTCCTACACTGGGTAAACCAAGACTTTATGAAGAAGATTGAAATCATGGAAAAATTAATCTTGTTTAGAAATGATATAGAGTATTTATTTCCCTACAGTTTATAAACTTTCGTGTTCTCTGTGTGGGGTAAGTGATCTTTTAAAGGCCTCTTCAGATCACGTCATCACGATTTGTTCAAGTTGCCTTCTGGGTGGTAAAATGGTAAAGCATAAGTAATGCAAAGAAAATATAGCCTAATAACCAAATATAGCCATTAAGTAAGCATCGAAAGGCAACTTAAAAATTTAATTTGATAAATTTTCGTAAAGTAATTCTTTAATCATTTATCCCATTTCATGCTGGTTTAAAATTGAAATTAGCCATGGATTTTTTTTTCCTTTTAATCCAAAAGTAAAACAAGTTTACACCAAAATTTTGAAGCTACATGTTTGTAAGAACGGTATTTTTCCAGTAGCTATGGTACTGGTAATGTAATGAGTATTTTCCCACGCCAAAGTGGATCACCTGTGACATAGGTTATCTCCCCCTTGTTCACTTGTCATGCTACCTGATCTGCAGTGTCAGTTACCAGTAGCTTAATACTGGCAGCTTTACAAATATCCTTCAAACTTCTTACCTACATTTTAACAAGTCTTCTTTGTGAAAAGCTATTAGTATAAATGCCAATAATGCATAATTAGACATGTTCTTAGCTGTTATACTGGCCCTAACTTAATGGTTACATACCTTCCTTCATTCTAACCCAATTATCAAATCATTGCAATCTGCTTTCTGAGCCATTTTAAGCAAAATTATGTACTATTCTTGTAAGTAACGATATCAATTGTTTCAAACAAATTCATACTGGTTTTACTCAGAGCTTGAGGAATATTAATTCTCCAACAGCAAAGTGTTTCTCATTTATAGGTTGTGTTCATGTGGTTATTGTTTCTTCTGAGATTCCATTGAACACGGCATTAGCAAAAATCAATCAATCAGTCAGTCAGTCAGTCAGTCATTGAACCAACCAACTTACCATCCATTCCATCAATCAATCAACTAACCAATCAATCAACCAACCAACTGACCATCATTAAATGAATCCGATCAATCAATCAAGCAATCAAACAATCATTTAACCGACCAACTAACCAACTAATCAACCAATCCAACCATTAAATCAACCAATCAACTAATCAATCAATCAATCCAATCAATCAATCAATTATGTACATTACAGGTGTGCTTTTGGTTGGACTGGCCCACTGTGTGATCAGTGTATCAAACATCCAGGCTGTAAGAATGGGAAGTGTGTGGGGTCGCCCTGGTCCTGTTACTGTGATCTCAACTGGGGGGGTCTGCTCTGTGACAAAGGTAAGTGTTGACGGTCGAGATCGATTCATTAAGCAATAGTGCATGTAATCACGGTAAAGTATGGTCATGTCTCATGTTGACGAATTTGCAGCCTCTCATAATTTGTACCTAAATGGATCATTTATGTTTTTGTAGATTTGAACTTTTGCCGACACAACCCCTGCTCTAATAATGGAATCTGCCAAAATATAGCTCCCAACGAATACGCTTGTTCATGTGCTCCTGGTTATTCAGGTCCAAATTGTGAAATAGGTAGGTTCCCATTCAGAATTAAAAATAAGGAAACAGTATTTAAATACGAGCAAACAAAAGAAGAAAAATGAAAACTTATCGACCGTTTTTTGCTGCATTAATTATATTTAAGTTAAATTTTCTGGCAGACAGATTAAATTAGATTCTGTGCATATGATATGCCTAAACTTGATTTTATGATATTTTTATAAACTTTTATGTAAACTTGACTTTTTTATTTCAATGTTCTTTTGTTAAAAAAGCACAGTTAAAATACAATATTTTACTTAACCGTAATGTGTGAAATATACATTTTAAATATTTTATTTGGATGTTTTTCTATACTTTGGTAAAGACAGGCATAGTTAAAAAACAATATTTTACTGAAAATTAATTTCCAATTGTCTTAACATTTTCTTTTCTTCATGATGTTGACTTTTTAGCCAAACACGCTTGCACATCGAACCCTTGTCATAACAGTGGGACTTGCATTGAGGTCAGCGGTGACTTTGTGTGTCATTGTGAATCGGGCTGGAGTGGTAAAACGTGCTCTGAAAGTAAGTCATTTTAACAAACCAGGTGAGAATTTCCATGTAAAAAGTATCCCTCTGGCTAAGGGCAGGTTGTTTGAAACTGTCATTACTTAGCACTGCTGGAAGATGAACTTTCCAACTTGATCAAATCTTCACATTTTATGGTCGTGCTATTGTCAACTATTGTTGGAATACACTACCTTCGTTTAAGGGAAATAAGCTTGAGCATGTCATAAAACACTAATCAACCAAGATTGTCCTCTCTCCCAGGGCAGTTTGTTTCCACAAGGGACTCATTACCCCTTAGCACTGGTAGAGCATTAATTTACATTGTATAGCCGTGTTTATAGTGTGGTAATTCTATGTTTGCAACACACCATGATATTATGAGTGGAGTGCCCCAAACACACTGAACAACACTGAAAAATAAGTCAACTATATTTAAAATCCAATGTATTAGAATTGTCATTTCTGGATATTTAAACAAAATTTGTTATTTGAGAAGGTAACTACTGCTTTGAATATTTGAAAGTGAAGCTGCAGAAAAGGGAAGATAACTCCTGTCGAGTGAAATGTTATGAAATGAAAATATAGTAGCTTAAATTATGATAGATATATTATTATGAATTGTTTTAATGCTTTCAAAGAGTTTATATTGTCAGCAAAATTTTATTTAAATTATATTAAATCAGTTACTGATAACAAAAGTAAAATTTTTATCTTCTTATTTCAGCTATAAATGAATGTCTATCAAACCCTTGTCAACATGGAGGTAGCTGTGTAGATAAAGTGAACGGTTACACGTGTGAATGTGTCACTGGTTGGCAAGGGCCACATTGTCAACTAGACGCTGACGAGTGCCACGGGAGTCCCTGCGTTAACGCTTACGCCTGTGATAACCTCGTTGGTGATTACCATTGTAAATGTCAACCAGGATGGACTGGCAAAAGATGCGATATAAGTGAGCAGAAGTTTGGGGTTTTTGGGGGGTTTTTTTTAGATTGTTTAGATTCACGATCTAAGGGTTGTTTGTTTAAGGCATTGCATAGGAATACGATGTTGAACCCCAAACAAACACTTTTTTATTTTTTTTAAAGAAAATACACAAAAAGATCAGAAAATGCAACTTAATGTCAGAAAATAATCTGAAAAAGTAAATCGAGAAATTAATTAGGGATAATCAAAGGGTTACATATTTATTTATTCAATTATTTTTCAGATATCAACGATTGTGCAGGACAATGTCAGCACGGATCCACATGTGTTGTGAGTATATCCAACAACAGCTGTCGCATTTCATAAACAAAATAATGAAATAAAGGCTACATATGAAACTTAATTTAAACAAGGAGTGGATTGTTTATTGTCTATAGATATCTATGACCCAATTAAGAACAAGCGTTAATTCCAACATTTTCAACAAGTGTATGACCTCTGGCTAAGGGTAGTCTGTTTTGAGTATAGCAAAAGGCACTTTGCACTGGAGGAATCCAAAAGCCACTTTGCACTGGAGGAATATTAACTTTCCAACTTTATCAAAACTCTTAGCATTCTATGGTTGTGCTAATGTCAATTATAGTTGAAATACACAACCATCGTGTAAGTGAAATACTCTTGAGCTCGGCGTAAAACACCAATCACTCCTTAATCAATCAACAAGTGTACATTTCTGTTTTTGTTCTTATGTTTTCAGGACTTAGTTAATGATTTCAGCTGCGCGTGTCTGCCAGGGTACACAGGACGATATTGTCAGATTAACATAGACGAATGTAGCAGTAATCCATGCCAAAATGACGGACAGTGTCATGATATCGTGGCTGGGTACCAGTGTATATGTCGCTATGGTTACACAGGACAAAACTGTGAAATTGACATAGATCGTTGTAATCCAAATCCATGTATGACAGGGTCGACATGCTTCAATCTTCCGGGCGATTATTTCTGTCACTGTCGTCATGGATACAAGGGAAAAGACTGTTCCCAGCGCAAAGTCACATGTAACACAGAAACATGTGAAGGTGAGCGAAAAACAGATAGATAGAACTCTTGCAACTTATAAATCTTAATTTATGCGTAGCCTCGAGCGCCTGGCCTAACAACATGGTCACCTAATTAGTGATTTTGGTAGGAAAAACATTTCCTTAAATTTCACTACTCTATTTCATTATGGAGCTAAATGCTATTCATTCAACTCCTCCATTTACTGGAAGACATCACGAAAATTCACTTAATGTTGATTGGCTGACAGAAAATAGTTTTGTTTAATGTTGCTTTCCATCTACATTTCTCGTTACTGATTGGCTAATATTCACTCGATCTGATGTCACATTCAATCTAGTATTGTATGTGATACATTTCTTTCTTGTCATTTATCATCATCTTAAAATAAAAGTAATATGTACATTTGGTATTCTGTTAAATCATTTCATTATCCAAACTCATTGAACTGTTGCACATTAGCCACATTTATCCATTGTTCTTACTCGACAGATCTAGATAGCTGCCTCATTTTCATTCCATCCAATGGAACTGGAGGAACTTTTGTCTCCTCAAATGTGTGTGGTCGACATGGGACCTGCATTAGCCAATCAGGAGGGTTGTACCATTGTAGATGTGAATCTGGTTACACTGGCAGCCATTGCCATGAGAGTAAGTAGAATGATGTGAATACAGTTTGGTTTATTAGTTTGGAATAAAGATTAACTGTATGTTGTTTTCTTGATACATATATACTTCTTTCATCAATATTTATTTATTTTTATGGTTTTGTATCTGTTGCTTTTGACTGTTCTTATCATTCGTCATATAAGTGAATTACCGTAAAACCTGGAGTGAAACATCCATTAATCAAAGAGATAACATTAAATGCGAAAATTTTGTGTTTGAATTTCAAGTTAGACAAGATTACAGTTCAGTAAACGTTTTGATTGATGACCAATCAATCAATCAGAGTACATAACATGAGAAGATTTTGTGATATAAATAAAATAATAGTGGCAGCTCTGTTAATGTTCAATTTAACTTGGATTATTCATAAATACTTATATACATGTAAGCTTATTTGACCATTTTTCTTACAGATGTGAACGACTGTGCTAGTAGTCCATGTTTAAACCAGGGTACTTGTATTGATGGGGTCTCTGCTTTCCAGTGCCTCTGTACAGAGGGGTGGGAGGGGCCCTTCTGTAACGTCAGTAAGTATTTAATTTAATAATTTAATTCAAAGTGTAAGTGTCTTTAAATATTAAGGATAATATAACTGACTATTAATAACATAACAGTTTCCTGTGGTCTTGGGGGGACTCGCAGGGTGTGATTTTTTTACCAGGTTTCATCATACGTTTTAACCATATAAGGCTGCATAAGAATTGGCCAACATGTTGCCATAGAAGTGAAATACCCTTGATAATAATTTTCACCGCCAAACAAATGAACTTGTTGTCCTGCATCTTCCTATTGTAAGGGTCAAAATGTGAAGACGAAACTTCCACATTACTACCATTGCTGCAATCCGAGGCCAAAACATTGCCAAATGTTTGTTGCACTATTGTAGAAACAAGCAGCCAATCAGAAAGCTGCTTACACATCAAAGTCGACAACAAACAAGCATGGTGCACTGTCAATTAATTGTGATGATGTCATGACTCGTTAATGGAACTAAGATCGTGCGTATATATTATGTGTATAGCCTTGTCATCCTGTATTTAGACTGCCTCCTTTTTAAATTTACAGATCGAGATGAATGTAGCACAAACCCATGTCGGAATGGAGGAAAATGTATAGATTTGGTCGGTGATTACAAATGTCAATGTCAAAATGGATGGAAAGGCAAATCCTGTAACTTGAGTAAGTTGTAAAAATAGTTTCCCATTTTGTCACAATTATCTTTTAAGAAATGTTGAATTTATTTGGGGTATATAACAGAATTTACCTTTTTTTGTATTCTTTTATAAAGAGAATAACTCATTAGCTGACTTTTATAATTTTTTTAATTTTATAATAGCCCTCTTGCAAAGCGTCATATACTGTACCGTTAATTTGGGAATGGGGCATTTGCTAAAAAAGACTTCACATTATGGCTGCTGTTCACTGTTTGAAAGTACACAACCATCATATAAGTGAAAACATCTTGAGCACAAATTTAAACATTAAACAATCTCCTTTAAATGGCTTATTGCTTGAGAAATTGAGTCAGAAAACAGTTTCACTATAGATTTCTTGAAACATTGAGCTGTGGAACAGACCATGGGGAGATAACTCTTCCTCATACAGATTTTATTATCTCCCTTCTAATATCTGGTTTTAAAAATATGGATACATTTGCTGTTTATTTTGTTGTACATTATAGATAATCATTCATGCTAGTATTGTACACACATAAATATTGAGCTTCTTAAGACTATTTGCTGTATATTTAAACATTTTCTTTCTAATAAAACTATAGAAGAAACTTTGTTCCAAGTGAAAATAAACTGGATCAAAAACATTTGTTTATAATTCCCTGTAGTCCTCAGGACAATTGAATTACATCTATTTCACAAATGAACAACAATAAATATTTGGCTATCTAATAAAAATAAGTATAGTATATAGGACAACTCCAAATTAAATACTTGAAGAGCTTGTCTCAGAGAGTTAACCAAAATTTTGAGATGATTGAACAATTTTAAAATTGATTTGCAGCCTTCTGCCAGTTTTATTAATTTTTTGTAATATTATACCAAAGATAGGAACTTAAGAACACATAATTATCAATTGTATGTATCTGATCACTTTCATATATACATGTGTCTATCAGTATATGTCAGCATCCCTGGTCCATTATGAATTATACCTGATGTTACTGATAGTTATGTCCCCTTGTTACAGAGTCGTCAAACTGTGATGGCGGGACCTGTGCTAATAATGGTCTCTGTGTAGACCTAGGAGACAGTTTTACCTGCCAGTGCCCCTCTGGGTGGGATGGAAACACCTGTCAATCACGTAAGTATTTGCGTGCAGATGTTGGTTTCAGGATCTGAAGTTCTGGAACCCGTGGCTTAGTGGTTAGCATGTGCGCTTACTAATCCTATTCCGGTGGAATGTTCACAGGCTGCAGTCCGCCTGTAAAACATCAGGTATATGAGTGAGTCACATGGTGTAGCTCCCGCATTCAAGGGGGGGGGATTTTTCAGGGATTAGTGGTAGCGTGTGTGCTTCCTAATCCTACTCCAATTTACCGTTCACGGGATCGAGTCCATCTGTTGACATCAGGTATATGAGTGAGTCACAAGATGTGGCTCCGGCAATCGTGGGGGTGGTTTTTACGAGGTTTCCTCTCGGTTTTCCACCATTCTAGGGCAGTGTGGAGTGGACAATCTGTCATCATATAAGTGAAATACCCTTGAGTACAACGTTAAACCCCAATCAAACAAACAAACAAAAATTGACTTTTAGCCAATGATTTATGGACTGCCCGTGATCCCACATGAACTGTTTATAACAGGTTCTGTGATCCTGTCAATGTTCTAATCTTGTATCTGGACATTTTTGTTGTCGAGTGTGGTTTCCTTTCGCTATTAAGCTTATAGGAGTAAGGATGCAAGGCTGAGTGAATGCCTATAAACCTAATAAAGCAAACCCACCTAGATATCAGGATTGATAAATTGTTTTTTTCTGCTTGTTACCAGGTTCAGCTTACACACTATCCCGGAGAGTCACAGGTCTATCAGCTCAATTACTTCTTCAGAACTTGACAACTTCACAACTCAGGACCCGAACTTAGGCAATACTGGGAACGGTAAGATGAATACCATTTTAGTTTTTACCCTTTGGCTTGCTTACTATCTGTCCATCAAACGGTTGTCTCCTTGGTTGTTCTGGGACATTTTTTTCGTATATTTTATGAAAAATTATTTTTCAATAAAAATTGAAAATTTGTTGACAAACTGGAAGAAATACTCCTAGCCTTTTAACTGCCAGTTTGCTGATTACTGTGAAAAAATCGTTATAGCTTTGTTTGATAAAAATCTTTAAATACTGCATTTTGTAACCATCTAGCTTTTAGCACAAAGTCTAACTTTTGAATAAACCCACACATCACTATCTTACCAGGAAGTCATAAGGCAGCACTCTACTTTTAGCCACAATTACAAAAAATCCAGCTGCTTTAAAACGTGAAAATGTGTAATGTGGTTGAACATAAAATTATACATTTTTTTTCAATTTAAGTATAATTACATTTGTTAGTATCCATAAAGCAGGAATTGTAATGATGTACATCTAAATGACATCAAATCATAGTCCCGGTGTATTTATACAGTTGTAATTCGCCTGGCGAATACTGTGCCGAATATCACTACATTCAATGTGGTCCTGATTATGACCAAGCAGTCTCTAGGCAAGTCATGGAAGTGAGATGTTGACAGTTTTAATCAAATGCTGTTACTAATAACATTTTCTAATATTAATAACTTTTTTTTAAAATGGACCGTGTTTTTTGTAAAGTAAGGTACCAAAACACATCTTGCTTTAAACTGAAACTGTACAGTTGATGTAAACCCTGTGTATTTTCTCTAGATACAGGATACCAATTTGGAGACCCTCGTGCACCTTCTTTTATGCAGCGACTGCAAGCTGACAGGAGGCAAAGAGTTCGACAACATCAGCTCAAAATGCTTCAAGGTTTGATGTTTTATGGAGCTAATTGCTTGGCCTTCAAATTGTTGTTTATCAGTATTTCACATGGTATTTGGCATGCCTACTTGTTGATAAGTTCTAAATGTTTTTTGCCCGCGGCAGTGGTGTAGTGGTTAGCGAGCGCGCTTTCTAACGCCTACTTTGATTTACCGTTCACAGGGTCGAGTCCTTCTGTCAACCCTCGGATATGTGGCTCTGGCAATCGCGGGGGTGGTTTTTACAAGGTTTCCTCTCGGTTTTCCACCATACTAGGGCAAGGAACAG
>JAVFBX010174554.1:3292-42783 GCA_034783855.1 Mopalia kennerleyi
TGCACCCCCCCCCCCCCCCCCCCCCTAAAAAAACAAAACAACAACAGCAAACAAAACAAAAAAAACAGCAAAGAGTAAAAAAGAACTAGTTAGTCAGAGAAAGTGAATATATGGTACTATGCAGGTTCTTTGTCTTCTACAGAGTCAATAAAATCTTCGATCGATTCACAGAACGACTACTAGCAGGGTTGATTTAAAATGGCTGAGAATAGATTGTTCTTTGAGACAGCGCCTTTAGATCATAGCCCCTCCTCACAGTCTCAAATGTAGTAAGTAGAGACAAACCCAGCGGATCCACATCAATTGACCAGATTTAACTCTGGTAATAGTGGATCTACTACTTAGCCCGTATGTGCTAGAAACTCTCCCATGGCTGACTTGGCGCATGGATTTTTTCTAGTTTAAGACGAATTGGTGAGAGCTTTTATGCTTCCAACAAGATCTCAACAAGCGATGCTGTCTTTTTTTAAATATTGAATGTACCTGGTCCGGATGACGTGATTCATATCATAACAATTTCTGACTTTTATCCTCATCAGGATGCCATGGTTAAAAATGAGTTGTAAAATGATATATTGCCGGTTTTAATTATAAATAAAAAGTTTGAATGCATAATGGAAAACATTGTCTTTAATTATTGATCAAAGCGATTTTATGATCAATATCAATCCACATATTTCCGCTGATATAAAAACGGATATATAAAACAAAATATGAATGTATCTTCGACTCATTGTGCCTGGTGCGTTGAAGAAACAGCGAGAATAACTCTTCCCATTCCTCAAACTGTCCGCTTTGAGTTGATGGTTTGCTAAGATAGCTATAGAGAATTACTCCCCGCCCTGGCCTTTCTGAATTTGGGCCGACTACAGTCGACTATGGCCTATCTACATACACTTGTGGAATCTTGAGATGTAAAGACTGATGTATCCACTCCCCATGGTGGATTCGAGCATTGATTTCCCCGCAATGAAGACATCTCTGTGAAGATTTTGTCTATCGGACAAGATGTTAAAAACTGAAGCTGTCCTGTTTTATTGGAAATTTTTCAGAGCATAGCCGCGTTGATTCATGTCAGTATATCCACTCGGTATTGATGGACGATAGCCAAGGTTTCACTAAAAAAGAAGAAAAAAGTCAGATTGATACCAGTAATATCATAGATCTTTGTCGATAACAGACAGCTGGGATTAGTCAGAAGTGTTACATAAGGACACGTCAATCAATTATTCATGTGACGTTTAAACGCTTCTTTTTCACAGGTGTTAATAAAATATTGACTATTTTTACCGCAATTATGTTCAGTTTTAAAGATCAAATACAGATCTGTATGACTATCGCTCATATCCCCTGTGACTGTTTCCAAAGAATGATCATATGGACAGCATGTATACAATGTGGAGGAGTTCAAAATTCTAAACCTAATCTTATATTATGATTATCTTTATTTTATCATTGCATAAATGATAGAAAAACAAAACCGTAAAATATTTTGAAAAGCGGAACATAAGTTTGTATCTCTTTTTTCTTTAAGATGATAGGATATTTTCCCTTCAAATGTTCACGTCTTAATAGGCATGTATTTAAGCTAAAAACCCGTCTTTTTTCTAATATTTGAACAATTGAGACTTATGAATGAAACAACATTTCATGTCCTTTTCAGTTCAATTTGTTTTTCTTTTTAATGTTTACTGCCAGTGGTGCTACAGACTGGAATTTGCCTTTAAATATAAAGCCTTATAGATAACAGAACTTGAATATATTTTCACGCCACGGCGTAGCTGAAATACCGCTGAATGTAGCGTAAAATACTAATCAATCAGTTAATCATAATTGAAAGCATACTGTCTTTAAATGACAGTTTTAACTCTAAAGTCTTAGAGTTCTTGATTTAGTTGAGACCTTTGTTAATGAATATCAGTAGACGTCCGATGAGCGGTAGGAGATTTCTAACACGGCGACTGAATGGTTGAACTGATGACGCTACAAAAAAGGCAATTCACAACTCAATCCATCTGTTAAACGTTAGTCAAAATACTTCAGGTAAGAATATTGTAATCGGTATAGTGGAGGTAATCTATTTTATCCGTTCCGCCTACTTATATGTATCATCATTGCTGGAAATATTTTAAATTTAAAAAACAAAATGCTTTAAAAGTGAAATCTTTGGGTTACAAACAATATTACAAACATTATGGTGTTTTTATGTCATTACTATTTAACAGCTGACCAACCTTTTATTCTATAAGAAGACCGGGTGGCTTTCTGGTCTAGGTGGACGGCATTTACTGCTTGCAATTCGGTGCCAAACTATGGGGGTTTTGGGTTCGATTTCAAGCTGCAAATGTTTTTGAACTAGAATCTGTTCAAACTTGGAAAGTGTTCTACCAAAAATACCGTACGCACAATTATCGTAAATGTGAATACTTGTATGTCAGGGGACTAGATTTAGATAGGCTAGCGTGTAAATATCGTATCTAGTCGTGATGTCGATCTTCAGGACAGACGCGCCGTCTTTTCTCATAAAACAAATTTTCCTGTATACGTTTTAGAAGAAGTATACTTCATTTCTCTGTTATTTCTCATTATTGACTATAATATACAATAGTTCAAGGTGAAAGCCGTTATATATTGCTCTCGTTAATGGTGAAAGCCATTTTGCTTTTAGTGTAATGCAATCAAATATATTATGACAAAGACATCTTACGTTTAACACTGTCTGCTGCCTGCCTTAAATGTCCCTCCTAGTTGATACACTCTAAAACAAGTATGTCTGTAATGAAATGCTTTAAAGTACTTCAGTCATGGCTCTGATGGAACCCCTTATGGTTCTGCCTGGAACCTTCACAGCTACTGTTCCTGGTTCCATAAAGAACCATCCTCATTTCTAAAGAGCCCTCAAAGAAACATTATTTCTGAGAGTGTAGTGTACATCGATGGAGAAAGCTGGATATTTGTTCTTATATTGGCGAGATCTTTACAAGTGAATCAGTTCAGTTGTTTACTGACATTTTATTCAGCCAGGGTACGTGATTAATTTAATTTTCATTAGCGACGTTCATCGTGATTCCAAGGAAGATGGAATGAGATAAAGTAATGGTGTTAGGTCTCATGTTCAGTTATTTTGTCCACATTTATCTTACTCTAAATAAAACCCTTACAAAACAATCCACACGAAAGCGTTCCCAGCAAAATGAAGGAAGTTCGACCCCGATCATACCAAAACTAAACAAAACACTGGGGCAGAGGGGGGAGTTTCCTGTTGCTCAGGTGCGCTCGGAGGTAAAGGTTGATGTGAAATCGATCTGTTTGTGATGTAATTTTATAACTTCCCGTGGCTGTACTGTATTTGTCCTGTGTTGTCTTTGTTTGTTGCCAGGGGCGTCGATGGTGGTTTTATGTGAGCTGACACACCGTCATGAGAGTGGAATAACCTTAAGTACGGCGTTAAACCCCAATCAAACAAACAAACATAACACTGGGGCTAGTACGGTTATCTATTCCGTAAATTTTTTAGTGTGTTCTGCTTTTAAATTTATAGCTCTATTTATAGCTCACTCGATACAGTTCATTGTTTTAGTCCTAATGAAAGGTGGTATCAAAGGGACATGCAGCGTATCAAATAATAATGTCGTGATAAAAAGAGCCATTCATACGTCGTGAGTAAAGTTATGCATCGTTGGCCACATCGTTGAACAACTCAATTAAAAGGTATAGATTTTTCTTCCTGGTTCCGTCTCCAGCATCTCGCAAATTAATAGATGTTTTAGGGTACGGATTTTGGCTCAATCCGCCATCTATTCCCACAAGTATTGGGTCGATCGTAGTTTATTTAATTACTTTGCTTTGCTTGATTGTGGCTATTTCGCGTGCTTTAGGGAAACCGTATTAGTTTGGAACCTAGAGGTAAATAGCGTCTACTGTTTGGGCAAATTCCTTGGGGAACATAAAACACTCCTATTCGGAGCGTCTATCGATAACAGTAGGTTTTTGATTACTGCATAGGGGTAATACAAACGCCAGTTTTGACGACATGTCTAGCCTAATGGAAGAGCAATGTTGACTTTGAGCCCAGCCATTTCAAACGAATCACAATCAACGTTGAGCAACAGGAAACTAAGGGAAATGATTAATTCTGGTTTTCTTTGTGAGGAAGTTGTTTGGGATGAAAACCGAGACTGGTCACCCAATATCTTCGCATCGTTAATAGAAAGAGCTCGATTGGAGGACACATCACGGATTGTCTGACATATTTGTGTGTCTGTTCAAACTCCGCTTCACGTTGATAAAACTGTCTCTCAATAAGCCACATGCTAACAAGATACTGTCGGTGTTAAGGCATGTGTTTGTCATCGACTTAAGACAGTGATATTGAATATGCGGTGAAGCGAGATGTGTGATAGTAATTGAAATCCGTGGATAGCAAGCGAGCTTCGGTTATTTATCAAATCATGCTTTGAGCCTTAACCCAAATGTTACTCCATCTCTTAGTCGACGTACCTTTGAATTCGTGAGTCAACAGACTGGCGATGTACACAATTTTCCACTAATTGCGTTTGCAACATACTCTCCCACAAAGGAGGCTAACGATATTCAATTGTATGCTTAAGACGTTTCGCGCTTAGCTTCAAGCTTTATCTGAATGTTGTGTCTAAGCGTGGATGCTCCTATTAGCCGGGTCCAAAGCGGTATCATTGGCGGAAGGAGACAAAAGATAATAACGACTGAACTGAGTCTAAGGAAAAACACAATATAACGATTTATGTGACGTGCCTCAAATGTTTAACCAGCTCTTCCTATATTAATGATTAATCAGTTAGTTTTGTCATTGCGTGCTAGTCAACCAGCGAGTTGGGGCAGCAATTTCATAATCTATCCGGGGAATGGCTCGACAGTTGGGTGCGTGTCCAGCCACATCACGTAGAATTCGATTGCTATCTTACCTATAGGTAACACGTAGATAGATCTCTTTGAAGCGGTTTATTATATTATTTGATTTCTACAGTCCTCAACAGGTCAAAGTAGAATTTCACCAAATTGGATTGTCGAGGATCACCCGTGTTGTGTCCGGATTAATATTACATGAAATGTTATAGGATATTGGGTACACCACATATAATGAAGTATAGTGTGTTGTTAACAAATTCCGTATACTACCGACTCCAGATTGTGTTCGAAATTTAAGGATAACTATCATATTCTTCACGTGAGGCGAAATCACGAATAAATGAGAGATTCGAGTGATAACCTACAAGTATCTGAAGATTGTCGCTTTTGAGTAAAATCATGTGCATTTATGATTTTTACGAAAGGTATACGATTTATATTTCGTCATCGCTAGCACATGCAGTAACGAAATTGTCCGTAACGAACATTCTCCAACTGGACACCAGACGTTGTTGTATTTTAATGCAATATTTACTTGGAGGTTATTTTTTAATTTAAATCCGAAAAAGGCAGGGTAAAATGTCAAATTTGATATGTAGCTTAGACTATAGTTGATGGACAATTTTTCACCAATGCTTAATTGTATCCTTTCTTGTTTCAGGATTAATGTCTTAGACAGCGTGTGACAAGGACGACAGCCAACATGAAGCTTCTGTTGTATGTCTTGTTCTGGCACGGCTTCATCGCTTCTGTGGCTGTCTACATTCCGGCCAACAATCGCACTGCAGGACAGACAGAACACACCGAACTCACGAACCCTGATCTGGCTCTGAATGAAACCAAAGACATTGCCAACGATAGCGCGTCTCAGGGAGCAGGATCACCGGACAGAGACGGCTCTTCGACTCCTTATTCTGTTTCAGAGCGATCATCCCTAAATAAAACAGAGAAAAAAATGGAACTAAATCTACAAAATGCTTCACAGGTTTTAAATTTTGATTTTAATATGATGAATTTCTCATCTGACAAAATACATCCAAGAGCAAATGGAACCAATGTGTCAGTCTCTCTGAATGTCTATACCACTACTCCGTCTATCCAAAACAACACTACGCCAAACGCTACGGATTTTTCAAATCAGACATATTCACGGACTTCTGGTTTCATCGGGCATATTATTTCACGCATCTGGAATTCAAGTTATTGGATGAATAATTCCACAGATTTGCCTACGCGAAGCAACTTTTCTGAAGCTATAGCATCATTGAACATCTCCGACAAATTTATATGGCAAAGAAATACTTCGATATCGACAGAAATGCCAATAATAAATACACGAGCTGATACAGGAGTACCCGACATTAATGAAACCATTAATGAAACGGCTGCAGATGATATACAACTGGCAACCGAATTTAATGCGTCTTATACCTCCACCGTGGATGTCGATAAAACTCAGAGGCCTGATACCTGGGAATCATTAAATGATTCTAAAGAAACTGGACCTTTGTTGAAGACATTTAATGATACCCGTGTGCGGCCAAATGAAGACAAATTGTCAATCTTAAAGGATTCTCAGATTGATAAAGCAAATAATTCAGACTTCAGAGATACCACTACAGGATTCAATGTTAACAAAAGTGTGTCCTTACCAAATATTCCTGATAAATCAAAAAATATAACTGGAAATAATAGAGTTAATTGGGATAAAAACATATACGTGACAGAGTCAGGCCAAACCAAAACTAAATTATCATCTGCCTTGAATTCATACATGCCAGGAACTGAAAGTACTGCAAAAAAACACATGCCATCGGCAAATGAAAATTCAATAAAAATACCAATGGCTGTAACATTGAATCCGATCGTAAAACATCATTACAGCGGTGTTGTGAAAGGTATTCTACTGCAGGAATTGAAACACGGGACATGGGACAACCAAGGTGAGTGCTGTTAAATTCTCTAATTCACGAAAAAAAAACCACACTTAATAATGTGATATATTCATTACTTCGTATAATAAACATTTTTTCTTTTATCACCATCAATTGGTTGTACCTAGGGATGAGTCATTCTGCATACGGCAATGTTCAACAATTTTTGATGTCATGACAGATCTTCGTAATTAATTTGTTTAAACAAAATAGACACACTGTTGATTACATTTAAAGCTCCTGGGAGAGTAGGAAGGTCGGAAACCATGGATATAATTACTGCAATGGGTAAATGTATTTGATCACCTATACTCATCATACAGTTTATTGAAAATATATTTCTCCTTTTACTTTGGCAATTCAACTTAAATGCTGCTGTTTACGTTTACTTTGCTCTTGCTTGCATGGGCGCCTAACTATTTTAAATTGGTATCAATTTTAATAAGTAGATACCCAGCAGTAAGACCTTATAACTATAAATTAAAGAAAAGTTTTTTGAATGATGATAAGGGTAATCATAGAGAATTTAACATATTGTCTAGACAATTGTTAACATAACAGACAAAACTTTATGGATTTTTCAACTTGTTAATTTACTGAGTTCAATGTGACTTGGTTAGAAGGTAGACCAGGGAATATCCCGCAGACTTGTAATCTTGACAGAAGCCTTTAAATTAAATCATTGGATGGTCAGACATGTTACTCTACTATCCTTTCTCCTTATATCCCCTTTCCACTTCATTAGTCTGACACAGTATCAATAGCAAACTGTATCGTCTCATAGGTCAATCGAATATTAACTTACTTCTTCAAACATAGCAAATTTCTTGACGATATTTGTTGTGAAACTGGTCTGAGCAAAATAGACAGTGTTTGTTCGTCATAGTTGAAAATGATTGATTGATTGGTGTTTTACGCCGTGCTTAAGGGCACTAATATGACAGACTTTTTTGTTGAAATGTACGTTTTGTAGAATATAAGATATTGTTTGCAATGCGGTCGTTCATCGAATAGCGATTGGACCATGTAGCACAAAGTTGTGTTAGAGAGAGATACAACAACGGAGGTAAACTCAAGACATGTTGGGTAGGTTGCGGTGTGTGGAAACAGGAACCGGTTTTGTGTTGGGTGCATTGAGTTACAAAAACCATCTGCCTGAACCAGATGCAACACTGTCGAGATCTCCCTTGATATTTCCCACCGTGACAAAATCTGACAGATTGTTGGACAATAACACGAACATGTGACCTTTGTAAATATTCCGGCAAAATTCTTAGGATAAATAAATAGGGAACAGTAACATGAACAGTTACAGCCCTGCACAACTTGGTAAAACAGATTTCCAACTTTCTCTTACTTACGATGTCAAACACATTAAATGGTTTGATTATTGATTTTTGTACAAGGCCCACTTGCACAAAGCCTCCTTAGCCTAAGGTGACCTTAACACTTACGGTGAACCGTAAGAGGAACATTTAGCCCCATTAGACCTTATACTAAGGGAGCTTTGTGAAAGAGGCTAGTCTCCTTAGTTTAGGCTTAAGGAAAATCATACGGCCAGCTTAGCCTAAGGACACTTTGTGCAGGTGAGCCAAGGGCAATAGCTCTATCCTACATATAACAACTGAGTAACCCCATGCACCATTGCTGAAAACCGCTTTTCTCAGATACACGATACAATTTCCCGCGTAGAACTTACTTCATTTCATAAGACTTACTGAAATCTAACTTGTTTAAGTGGTATTTAGAAGCTGTAGCTGTAGTAACGTAACACGATTTTATGTTTTCCAACGTCAATATGATTGTCGGGCAGCGTTTCAGTGCAGAGAAAGGTGCATGCATCTGAGAGCTTTAGAAAGGTGATTGTATCTGGAAGCTTGAGAAAGGTGCTAGTATCTGAAAGCTTGAGAAATGTGCTAGTATCTGGAAGCTTGAGAAAGGTGCTAGTATCTGGAAGCTTGAGAAAGGTGCTAGTATCTGAAAGCTTGAGAAAGGTGCTAGTATCTCGAAGCTTGAGAAAGGTGCTAGTATCTGGAAGCTTGAAAAAGGTGCTAGTATCTGAAAGCTTGAGAAATGCGCTAGTATCTGGAAGCTTGAGAAAGGTGCTAGTATCTGAAAGCTTGAGAAAGGTGCTAGTATCTGCACTGAAACGTTGTCCGATAAGAAGTATATCAGTTGAAATCCAAAGAACCATGTTATATTTAATACTACTATGTTAAATCTATTTATCCCGTGACCTTGTCATTACACGAGCCGTTCCCGCTCTCTTTATCTGCTACGAGTAATCTCCAGCATTACAATGGTCTAGTCTGACAAGATACAGAACCCCATCCATGAGTCCCTCAACAAGGATCGAAACATCAACTTGCACCCACAAGCATGCTTAGTTGATGTTGATAATCTGGATAATATATAATCACGTAAAGATAAAAAAGTATATCGTGGATCAATTCTGGCCTTTTTCGGTTTGTAAATTGTTTTAGCGACAACGACGCTACACGCCTCACATATAGCTAGCCAATAAACAGATAGGCGCAGCAAATCCTATTTTATTATGTACCGATACGAATTTACCTCGGTAAATTTCGCGGTGGGATGAACCGCTCGGTAGTCTTATCTCCACTCTAAAGTACGTGAAAGCATTTTGATCAGATAGCGGTCAAGTTAATTTACTGTAGCAAAACTTGACACAAACTGGTAAATTGAGTTTGTGCTGGGCGCATATTCAGTATTAACTGACTGTAGTGGATGGTAAAATAGAAAATTGCTCCTCACTGCTTGAAGACACCATTTGTAACACGACTCGGAGCCTGTAATCATATCAGAAGCCTTTAAATCTAATTATCCCGTGGTCTTGTCATCACAGGGACAATTTACTCCCCAGTTCTATCTCCACATTTCCGTCAATCCAATGAGTTTGTCTGACACGGGATCAACATCACGGCTTCAATTTGTTATGACCTCCATCCAAATATTTATCTGCCTCAGCGAACATTACACTTGGGCGCTGAGCTCTTTACTAGTTTGTTCTTATAACTATCCAGATAATTTTATTTCACCGTGTCTTTCATAAGGAGATTCAAAGCGCCCTGCACTGTATATTGTGTATACAGACTTCCAATTATTTATTTTTAATTAATAGTCTGTATATGTCGATTCCTTAAATTCAGACTAGTCTATGTGTTAATAGCCATAATATTATAGACTTGAAAGCGATCTCTGGAATGAGATTGGAACGTTGTTACCAATGCACCAAGAAGTTGTTATCATTTGAAATGTTTACTTTACTATCGAACTTCTAAATGCCACTTAAAGTATTCATACTAGAATGTTCCCTCTTATTGATACTCCATCTAATAAATCCGTGTCAATAAATAGATTAATGAGATTGTATTATTGTTTCGTGTAAATATTTTAATTGAAACCAAGTTGATCCAATGATAAGCAGTGCTCCACTTTACTATAATAATCATAAAAATGTTTATTTTTACTAATTGCACATTCTAACCAAAGTGGAACTGTTTTTTTTATTTACAGTTCCCATTGACGATGACCCTTTTGGAAGTCTTATATGGAGGGTAAGTTCTGTGTTATATTATGTTGTTATCGTGTTCGCAATATCCCTCCAGGCTGTTCCTCTGTTTACTTTGTTAGTATTTAACCGGATAAAATAGCTACTTCAACTCTTCATACCTCTCTGAGAAGTTTTTTTCATCCAGCGGGAATCAACTTCTGTAATACAGCTTTGGAGAAATACCAATGTTTACTCATCATATATATGCGAGAAGATTTATTTTCCTCCAGAGGGAATTGACTTCACTGATTCGCTGGCTGGAAAGACAATTTTATTAAAGATATGCCATTGAATCGGAAAACCTGAGTCCGAAGCATATTTTTAAACGAAAACATGTTATGTTGCGTATGCAATTCCTACATTTAGGAATATATAAATTCCCCCAAATTATACTTAGTTTGAGTATACAGAGAAAACCATTCTTTTTTCGTGGATCTAAGCCTAAAAAAGTTAACAGTCATTGTTGCCGAACTAGAATGTTTATTCGTGGCACCGAAGACTAACCTTGTTGACATAAGACATAGGCAATATATAGCTGGAATGCACTCCCACATAATATGAGTAAGAAATATCCACTATATAATCTACAAAGGGCACCGGAAGAATAGGTTCACTCTTAACCGCAATCTGATGAGAGAAAATGATTAACGACATCTGTGATAAACAGGGCCATTTCTTTGACTTTGATGTGTTTGTTTGTTTGAATGGGGTTTACCGTCGTGCCCAAGGGTATTTAACTTATATGACGATGGATTGTCCATCTCACACTGTTCGTAGCCTATTTACAGTGGAAAACCGAGAGGAAACCTCGTAGCAACCACCGTGCCACACTCGGAGCACCATTAGGTGACTCACTCTTACACCTTCTGGCCGACATGTCAGACGGACTCGATCCCGGGAACGGTAATCGAAGTAGGATTAGTAATCGCACATGCTAACCACTGAGCCACTGCCGCGTTGACTTTGGTGTCCCTTCATCGAGCTATGTGCTTATTTATGTACATGTATGACACACTACCCCGTTTTAACAGCGTTACCTTCGTTAGAAACACTTACTCTTGTTGCGTGACGATATTTAAATCACACCCCGGAAACACAGGCTTCATGTCATGTCACTGAATTCCAATCCACAGGCGCTCGTTGAGATGAAACACAAAAAAGTGTTAGAATCAATGCCATCTCCATAAGGAAATCAAACACTTCAACCCGGAACTGTTAAGAAGTCCATTGGGAAACACATACCTACAAGATCCTTGATTAAGTTTTCAACGGAGAATTCGAATCTCAAGACTTTTTGTCCATATTTTCTCAATTCCTCCAAGAGAAATGAAGGCATCTTTTTTGTTCCTGAAATACGTTTAAAGGGAGAATTGGTGTGATATTCAACAAGTATTATTGACAGCTCTCTGCGCCATCCGTTTATATGCTATAATATTAATCTTTAATGTTTTCAATCTTGAAATATGTGCGCGGCTGGAGGGAGCGAGGGTCAAGCGTAATTGTTCGGGTGATGAAATTCAGCTAAGCGACTTAACACCAAACGCCTTCACTGGTGTTAGCTTGTATGTTTGCGGCTAGGTACTGGTTCCGTGCAGAGAAAACACAAAAATATATCCTATACACATACATTTTGTAAAATGGTTGGGACAGACCTTCTTCTTGTAGATGTGATCTCGGAGGTGAGGGCTGCAAGGAGCTAATGTTTTGTCCCGCACTGGTTTTGCCTCTTATGATTATCGTGTCGTGTCTTCCCTTATGTTTGCCATTGGTGTCTGGCGAGTGTCTTCATCATCCAAATATATGTGAAACAACCTTGGGTGTTTGCCCGCAAACTAATCAACACAGCCCGCAAACAAACAAATACATATATCATATTTGTTAAATGTCACATTGTGGCCGGAAGACGTCTTGCATTCCGTGGATTTCCAATGGTTTCCTACTGCATGATCAAATTGGTCAAATTTTATAGGCTGGAAGTTTTTTCTGGGAGATCAACCATTTATTTTAAAAAGCTCATATGTATACTAGTATTGCTCTGTTCGGGAAACAAATTCAGCTGAAAACCAATGATTGTTCTAGGATTACAGTGAACGCGGGTACCAATTGTTTTAAACTTTGAATAGGTATGAATTGTGACTTACTCTACACAATTTCATCAACTGAATTTTACATATAAAGCCGATCTGTAATGTCAATGTAGCCTATAGTGTCCTGTTTTTATATCCTGTCTTGTTTGTTGCTCGTGGCGTCGAGGGTGGCACGCCGTCATTTGACTGACATAACTTTGAGTACGACGTTAAGCCCCAATGTTTAAAATTTACAATATTTGACAGTGACATAGATTGTTGAACAGGCAATTCTAAACTGTCGCGATACAGAAGGATTGGATTTGTTCCATCACGGATCGAGCTTCATGATGATACCAAACCCTCAGAAACTAATCGACACTTGCAGCAGTGATATCTCTCTTGATTGTTGCTGTTATACAAAGTGGTTGTTTGAATATCTACACCATGTACTAATCGTGCAATGTCTGAAATGATACCAAAGTTAGGGGCGGGCGGTTGGAGGGAGCTTCCTGTTGCCCTGGTGCTCGCAGAGCTAAACGGGAACAGGAAGCTGAACTGTTTGTGGTGTCTGTATTGCGTCCTGTTTGAGTCCTGTATTGGTCCCGTCCTGTTTTTGTTTGTTGCCAGTGATGTCGAGGGTGGTTTCTTTCACCCATTGTTCTGGCACGTCGTCATATAAGTGAAATACCCTTGAGTACGACGTTAAACCCCAATCAAACGAACAAACCAAAGTAAGGGTAAAATATTGTATAAATCTAATTATGCACACGATATTGACATAGAGTTTAATTTGATAACACTAGATTAATTTAAGTGACACTGATTACAAATTATCCCACGATATCATCGGTATATTTGTAAACAAAACATAAAACCTACGAATGACACTGGAGCTGTAACAGTCTATATAACACGTATTGCACATGTAATGTTTGTTCGTTTGACTGGGTTTTAACGTCGTACTCAAGGGTATTTCACTTATGTGACGGCGGATTGTCCACATCACACTGTTATGTGCCTAGTATGGTTGAAAACAGGGAGGAAACAGCGTCATATTTTTCAAATACGTCAACATATTAAATGTTTCATTGGGATCTTAAGATTGATATTGTGGTTAAAACTGGCAATTCAAATTATTAACAGTCCTTCATAAAAAAAAAACTTTATGATACACTCCTCAACTTGTAAGGGAAGAATGGTTGCATTCTTCAGTAGGTCATTAAAGTGGAGTGACTTCAAATGCCTAAATGTAAAAACCGCGTGGACAGTACTATGACGTATCTGTGCAGATTAAGTGACAAATCCATTAAAACACTATAAGCTAAGCCTGTATTGAGCTTAAAGCAAAGTTTGATGAAACAAATATCGCCTAAAAGGACCCTATTTGCATACATTTATTGCTTTTTTATTGATATTACAGTAATTATAACACGGTGTGTTGATTTATATCTAATGTTTGTTTTGTGAAATATAACCCGATATTATACATGCACTCTCTTGACTTCAGTCATCCATTTGTTTAAAGCATCGATTTTACCGTCAAGCAAAATGCAATCAAGCTACTAAACAAATTTACCAACAGAACGTCATTGAGGACAGCAAGCTGTTTTGAATAATTGTCCGGGAGGTTCTTTCAATAGGTTTATATGTCTGGTGATAGCTTTTCCATAGAACATTAACGTTATTTCGTCGCCAATAATGGACATTAAATATAACAAATATGTAAGTTTATAATTAACGTTATACTACCTTTTACATGTTTCCAGGTCGTATTGACAATCGGAAATTAAAAGTTTCCATATCCGAATTAGTGAAATTATAATGCATATGCTTATAAATTTCTCTTTCACAGATGGGCAATGGAGATTTTTCCATGCTGTTTTACCGGGAGTAAAAATGGATAAGTGTTTTTTAGCAATTAAGGAGCGTTACCAATTTTCAATAAATGGCTACAGTCAAGACAATCGAATGGATGCGAGTGGTCGTATTTGACAAAAAGGTCTTTTCAAACCAAAAAACGATACAAACAAATAGTAAATTAGAGTTTTATCGCGTTGTGGCAAACATATTAAGCTATTAATGCTGCTATATTACGCCTGTGACCATATATATATATATATATTCCACGAGCCTCCCACTTGCAAACAATTAACCCTACACTAACGCTTTTAACCCGGCAATATTGAAATACACCAAGACAATAGCTTTAGCCCATTCCAAGTATAACGGCAAATTATCGTTCTTCCAATTTGTGTAACAAAATGAGGGAAAAAATTAATTACGTGCCGTATATCTGAAAATAAAACGGGCAGTCAGTTGTTTTGTCTGACTGTCTTTTATGTTAAACTAAGCGGAGGAATAATCTGTATGAAAACATAAACCGTATTAATAAGGGTAATGGTTCGTGTAACCCTGTAGACTTCAGTGGGCGATACGGGCTGCATATGAGCATATTTAGGTCCATGAAGCTGGTTAAAGGCCTTTTAAATCATCTCAATCTATGTATAGGCTACGTAGAAGTTTACAGGTAACAAAAAGTTTAACATTTCTAGAAGATTCCAATATAACTAACAGCCATATAAGGTTTAAGCATTTAATCGGCTAAATTATACTATTCTACAAAAATAACGTGTATATAATGTGACTATAGCAGACTCCAAGCTGTGTAGCTGGTTAATTCAATAATTGTAATTTAAAGGATATTTATCTTAACATCGAAGTATGACGGAGGCCTTATTAACCTTCATATAAAGCCGATATATTATCAAACAAGATGTATTCTGCTTTCAAACTAATAGAGTTGTGTGTTAAACACCAATCATACAGTATAAACGTCTGGCGCAAATTTTATTTGCATACCGATAGTCAACAAAGTTGTTGGAATATTAAAGTGGTGTCTGTTATTAATAGGGATATTACTTGTAAAAACAGGATGTTAAATATCGATCCAAAGTGTGTATTCAAATAGTAATGACACCAGGTCGCCCCCAATGATTCTGGACACGTTTCCGCTCAGCACTGAATTTGATAGGTTTGACATTACCAAGTCTAATATTAAATCCTTAATCTATTTAAAGAACTACGAGAACGTCAGAGTCTGTATGAACTGTATTTAGACATGTGTGTACGGAATTAACGCAGTTGTGATATTACCGCTAGGTTTTTATCGCGATCACCGGGTAGGTTTTAAAAGCTATTAAAACAAATCATAGAAATCTGTATTCATTTTTGATTCATTGGTAACATTGTGAATTCATACGTTTATTCATTTATTACGCAACCTTTAACAAAGACAGTATAAGATATTTTATTTATTAATTAACAAGTTTCTGAAAGATAATCACTTACATATTCCTATTGGAAGACGACGTCCAATAAAAATATTCATCAGATAACTCTATTTGCCTTCCAGTATTTTGAAGCATTAGCCTCGACCAAGCATCAATGGAAAGACGGCGTTTTTGCTTCTTGCTAAGTGAATGTTAAAACAGTGTTTGAGAACCGACTGGTTGTTTCAGGATTATTTTAGCTTGTTTAAAAATGTAAGATGGTTGACAACAGAACTTCCTGAAAACATATGTAATTTTTTTGGGTAATTTATTGGCTACACATGTGTAAAGAAAAACACCTAGATATTTGTTAACAAACCGGTTTTTCGTTTTTTGTTTCTATGTTTCTGTGAAGCTTAGGCCTCATAGCCACACTGGTTAACAATGTTTCCGTATATTGTGACTAATGATGTTGGTGGCGCTGTCTCCCTGCATTCGAAGCTTTGTCTCTAAAAATCAAGAAAACCGAGACAAACATGATTGTCGTGTCGGAATAATTGGATTCCGTTCTTTTGTGGACTATTGGAAACTTAACATTTGATGTGTTTCTGTAAACAACAAAGCAATTTTTAAGTTAAAATTACGTAATCAAGTGTAACATCTATTGGCATACAGATTCGTTTATGTCGCAAGTGGAATATATTTCCGTGTTGAATTCGCCAACTTCAGAAAACTTAACGCTATTTGCACGACACTACGGCGCCTAATGGCATCCAAGGTAGAAAAATCAATGGCCTGCCTCAGGGCACTTCAGGCTTTTCTACGGGGGTATTTGAAAATAGGAAGTGTTCCGTGTAACATAATATTGACAGACGTGGGGTACTTTAGTGAATGACAAAGTGGTCTGTAGAAATTCCACGTTAAAGTCCGATTGAAAATAGAATGAAACGAACTGAAGGAAGTGTTATTTGAATTGTTCATCCATCTAGGGTATCGACTTGATACATTGACATCATACGTTTTTTAATGATACAGTCCGTATAACCATATTCAAGATTCTTCCATAATATAATGCCGTTCTATATGAGCAGTGTGGGTCTTCATAAGTCAGCATAGACAGAATTAAATGTCCACAACTATGTTATAACGTGGCAGTTATTAATTTTATATACACAATCAATGTAAATGGTCTTACGAAGCCATATATAGGAGTCATTAAGGTAAATGTCTGAGTGAAACCGATGACATATTTCCGTTGGACCGAGGACAGATAAGGGAGTAGATATGGTTTAGCTAGCTGCGCAGATCTGTGTCCGAATGTACCGGACTATGATTCTGATATCAGCATTTACCTGCGACCACGTGATATATTTGAGCAAACGTAGGCTATAGCTCGAGCATAGGCCTAACTTATACTTGAGTTGTCCTCCAATAACAGCCGTTTGGGCCTTTTTACCCAGGTCTACTCGGAGTTATAGGAGCTTCGTACAGAAAAAAAAAATATCAAGAGATGTTGTGTACATGTTGTGTAGATCTTATTACAAAAGTAAAAATCTTGAATATTTCTCCTTTCAGGACCGGAAGTACCTGATCAGCGTGCTGGTCCCCATTGGAGTCGGGATTACCGGAGCTGTGGTCATTGTTATCGTTGCCTATGTTGTCAGGTCATACAAACGTAAACTCAAGAGACGAGCATTCACATCCCCTAGTCGAATATTCAGAGTAAGACAAATCTATTTCAATGCAATTGAAATAAAGTTAAAAAGACTTATTTGTGTTTTTCTGGGGGAATATATTTTTTTTTTATTTTTATTTTCCGTCCAAGTTGTATCAAAATGTATTAAAAACATTTATTTTCAGGTAAAGGGATTGCAGAAATGTAATCGCTTGAATTTCCCTACGAAACTTTTCATTCGCAATTTACCACTTTATGGCCAAAATTTTACAAAACAGCCTTCTTAATTAGAGCCACATTATATACTCCTAACACATAATTAATTTAGTATTTTATTCCAATTTCCCGAAATGTTTGTCATCCAAATCTTTGTTATGGTTTCCAACTCTCCCCAGCCCGGCCCACTAGTTAACGTTCTTTCTGGTATGTTCTTTTAACGGAATGTTAAGAAATACTATGTGTTTGTAAACATATTAAAATAAAACCGAACATCCTATGCTATGCTTTATTACTTTACTCCAGCCTTTTTTATGTTTGTTTGTTTTTTTTTCAGCCTCAGGCCCAGTTAGCTATAATGGACGACGTGTTGTTGTTGGACGATAGTTCCGATGATGGTTTTTGAAGCTGACTTGATGCATCAGACGAAACTTTGAAGTGCACATGAGTTAAATGTCAAATATTAAGTCAGAAAGAAAAGGAATTCTGGCAATTGCTACAGTGATTTGGAAGGACGGAATATGGAGTTGTTCACACTGATTCCGCTGGAAAATATTCCCAAATACTTATTGTTAAGAAAAAGTTGTTTTAATGGACCGTCATGCAGAACTACAGCTTTCTCCGTGTTGACCAGTCTATCCCTCAAACCGAGTCACTGCCGGGACTGATTTTTCTTATAGGCATACGGTTTATCTGTCCAAAAAAAAACTGGGCATATGATATACTATGTTATTAGATGGAACCAGCCAATCGATTTGTTGACTAATATACTATGATCAGACGGAACATTGGATTAACAAATTTATGTTCCCCGCCCTCCACACCCAACCCCAATTAAGAACAGAAAACAACATCTTATTGTTCGTCAATTGTAGTTTAAAGCTGAAGTTTTTGTCTACTTCAATCTGATTTCAGCAATTCCATGCGTGATTTATATTGTATTCACCCTAGTTTAACACAACAAATAGGACGTCGATATCAAACAGGTATAATTTCCCGTCCAATGTACAGTATATATAAATGCTATAGAAAAACACTAACTCTCGTCACAAAGCGCCATTGTAGGCAGGTTGACGTATGTACCCCAACAAACAGACAACACGTCAATTAGAACTGACTTAATTTGGCCTGACGTTGGGAATGTAACAAAAGTAACCTATTGGTTTGTTGTTTAACCAGTATGGCCAGTAGTACTAAATGGTGTTGTTTACTGCTTCAATGCACCTTTTATTAATACTTTATATTTACTTTTAACACTAAGTATTGAAATATAAAGGTCTGTACGTACAGTTGACAATTTTAATACAGTTGGATATGGATGTCCAACAAACTTTTGGACATTTTGTACATCCAACTGATTACAACATTGACAACGTCAAGATATGTCGACACCATTGATGTCCCAACTATCAATCAGATCCCCCACATTTCGGTCATATTGTCCTTTCACAAATCACATATTACTGTGGATATTTTAAATTTCGCATGGAAACAAATACAGTCTGATTGATATGAAGTATTTCACCTTTGTAATTCAAGTTTGCGTTGAATATTGTTTCAAGTGTTTTGAAGCTGTCCAAGTAGTGATTTGCAAATGAGCAATAATTTCATACTTATATTCAAGTCGGCAGAATGTTCCTCCTCGAACTGTAACATAATGAGATGTATGGATTTTTACGTTAGATTATAACACTAAACAACGGAATTTGGAATGATAATCAGTTGGAAATGTTCACAAGGATTACTCTGAGTTAAGAGTTAGTTTACATGAAGTATGTCTCATCCTCTGCTCTGATGAACACTTTGTCAAGTCAGTTCTCAATATCTTGAAATTACATGGCCAAATTGCAATAGAACAAATTATAACCTTGTATCACACGAAGAGATCTGTTTTTGAAATCGTTCTTCAAAATCGACCGGCAGTATTATCGCATCTGATTGAGAGATTATAAAATCCCTCCTTAATGTCTGCCAAATATAATGGCAATACAAAGAAGGAAACATTTGGCCTTTGAAATCGTTGACAAGCTGACGTGATGGAAATACATTTCAGAGAAATTGTAACGTCGAACTGCATGTATTGGACTCTTATCGCTGGGTTTAAGTTACAGGAAGGTTGTTAAAATCTGATATTTAACACAAGTGTTTATTCTTCGAATTACTATAATTTAGCAAATATATCTGCACCAGAATGGTTGTGTATTTGACCCTGTATATTAGTGGTATAGTATTTTCGGAATCATATTATAATAAGTGAATTAGGTTGAATTATAAGTGTGTAAATACCTTATTTATGTAAATATAAGAGCAATCCGCCAAAACTGTACACTGACTAATTTAGTTGCCGTAGTGCTCTCTGAGGTAAAATGCGACATGAAGGTGATTTGTTTGTCATGTCTCTGTATTACGTCCTGTGATTGTCCTATCTCGTCTTTGTTTCTTGTCAAGGGTGGTGTCCGCCACCTTTTAGGCTGGCATGCCGTCATACGAGTGAAATGACTGCGTACGGCGTTGAACCCCAATCAAACAAACACACCAACATATTTATTGCTTACATTAATAACTATTAGAAACTGGCTTTGATCTGTAGCAGCTGGTTATGTAGTCTTGTGTAAAATAAGGATCATATTCAATGCCCTAGTCACTTGACAACCATTATCCAATTGTTCGGACATGTGATATGTCAATGTGTTGATAAATGATGGTTTTCTTATACGGCAACTTCATATTGCAACTGCCCTATTCACTTCATCTGCAAAGCGCCCATGTACGTCAAATTGGGAATGTTGGGTGTGCTATAATACCAGCGGTAGACATATTTTTCAACTGAGTCACTGTCGACAGCTTCAAAATACACTGATCAGTTTTAAATATGATCTTTCGCTTTTATTACAATAAGATAAGAATAAAGACAGAAAGTTTGTTTTATTTACACTTTTCAAAACGTTTTATGATAGCTTAAGTGCTATGGTCGACATTCTAGAGGAGCAGGAAATAACGTTCTCGAATATAACTTTTTGTACTCATATCTCAATTTTATTGCTGCCAAAAAAACCCCCCAAAAATTGCAAATTTACCCAAATGTGCTGGAGGTGATATTTCATTATCAGTGCTTTGATATGGATGGGGTTTGATTTGTTATTGTTAATTTTATCATGCCTCCTAATTTGTTATGCTTGGCTGGATTATTAAATTATCGGAAAACATTTTTGGCGTTTCTGTTTGTTCAATGCTGCATATCTAAGTTCTGATGTGACAATGTATCAACTTATTTTGATAGACGAAGCAAGAACAAAATATGTATACCCCCATGTTGAAGACTTTACTCGTCTGGCATGGGTAAGTGATTGTTTGTTTGTTTGTCGATTTGTTGTTTAATATCGTACTCAAGGCTATACCACTTATATAACGGAAGATTATCCATTACACATTGCGCCTTGTTTAAATACGATTGAAAACTAAGAGGACACCTCGTAAAAACCAACCCATCGTTTGTCAGAGCCCAATCATGTGACTCACTCATGTTCATCATGGTTGACAGATGGACGCGAAGCCATGGACGGTATACAGCGAAGCAGGATTAATAGGCGGACACGCTAACCACCAAGCGGCGGCCGCGGTACGATAAAGTTTTATACATCTATGTAAACTGAATCAAGTCCGGTAAAAATAATGACCCATTATTGACTTTTTTGTCGAGGGATATCAGCAGTATGACTGTGTGAGAAAATGTGTCAGCCGATTTACGAATGGATTGTCCTAACAGATAGACGGTAAAGAGGATCGCCATTTCAGGTGAACCGGTATTTGGTCGTTGAAGAGTGTAATTATGGTTTTATCACTAAAATGATGGTGGGACAGTACAAGCTAAGTGTAAAGAAGATCGGCTGACAACAAACAATGACAAGGTACGGAAGTAACATAAGACAAAACCACGGCGAAGCTAGACAAAGACTGCAGATTTACCATGTCAGGCGATAAAATATATTCAATCCAAGAAGATGTAATGCGTGACACACGCTACATATTGATGATTGTTGTTTGCAGCTTGTGAACGTACAGACATTTTTTGTTAAAATACACCGCAGGTTGATATTTTGAAACGGAAATAACACCACTAAAATAAAGTCAATTGAACAAAATAGTCGATTAATAACGTTTTATTTTCGTCCATTTCCCGGATAATCTACTATTTAATCCCACAGCAACTACCGATAATGTCATCTTCAACCATCTTAATTGTCAAGTGGTACATATCAGTCTTTCGGGGATTTGACAAAATGGCGGATAAGAATCTTATTGAAAAGCTCACCGGGACAAGTTTATGCATAACGCGATGGAGGTAAAGGAGCTCGAAATAGATTAGATAGTCGATCAACTAAAGTTTATGACCTTGCTTCCGTTCGAAAGACCTACTTTTGTGTATTTTATTCAACAAAGCATTCCAACGAGAGATCCACGACAAATTGGCTTCATGTGCTGACAACCAGGTTCTCGAAGGTGTCATTCGGATGTAATAAACACTTTTAAATGAACACTTTTAGCTATCGATACGACATGAAACGCATTGTTCATTTGAACTGGATTTCAATAATTTAGATGAGGTATTTTAAAATATCCTCACCCAAATCTCTGTGTGACTAAGTCTGCCTAACAAAGACGGATTGTCGTAGTGTGAAGCATCTCTGATGGTTGGAAGGGCTTTTTGTAATATCAGGCAGACTAGAAGCATTATTTGGAATCCCTGATCGTTTGTCTTATATTAAGTAAATGTCACTGCTTACTTCATACTAGAGCTTAAAGCGATACTCCTTTCTGCAATAACATGCATATAAGTAAAACGGGCGTCATTTCTTGTGTTGAATGATGCCCTCTAATTTTCGAATCGAGCGTTGCCATTTTATAATTGGATCTTAAACATTGGGTAATCATAAACTACAGTGAAATTCTTCCACGCGGACTTGTCTTGATACTTTCATCAATAACCAAAAAGGGCTTCATAAATATTGACCAATTAAATATCTTTCTTTTCAAAATAGGCTCTTACGTCGCGAAACATTTAGGGTTGACTGTTTATATATAGGGTTTACCTTTGGCAGTTCACACATTTTATTAACCCGTAACATACAATAATGAAATCGCGTGTCGTCATGAACAGGGTTGGCTCTGCCTAAACTGTCAGCTGCCAGTGGACGTAGGTAGGTATATATCTGTGACCCTCAGGTTATTTTATAACATGAAGCGAAGATAAGTCGATGCCACATTTGAGTATATTAATTGGTAACATTTCAAGGGATATAGGGGTTATTGCTGTTGGGGGCATCGCTTTAAATTTCCACTTTATTTGCCACAAGATATCGGGTGAGACATATTTATATAAGATTCAATTGAGCTATTTGTATCTTGGCGACTTGCCAAAAAATTCCCCGTACTCTCTGTCCAATTAAATTTTCCAGGGAAACGTCTAGCAATCTACTTCCCCTCCTGTGTATAAAAAAACGTAACGGTTAATATGTTTTGACCTTTTAAAATACGATTATTATAAGTAAGGACCAGGATTATAATAATCGACGTAATGTCTCATTTCAACAATAAAGTCCTCTGACTATAAACAGTGAGATTGCATTTTCTAACCGAGCATTTGTGTGTAACACTTCACTTCATGGTTGTGCTGCCGTTTACTCTTTGAAACTACATCGCCCTCATATCCCAGACAAGCACTTAACCAATCAATCAATCAATCAAGTAACATCAAAATGGGAAATTTACTTAAATCGTTTATGTAACTAAATTGTTATAGTATATGGTCTTCATCTATCGGTATCACAACGCACAACTTTTATCTTCAGATACTTTTGACCGACACTTTAACTTCAGCAATTTCTCTTTGGGCGGAATTGGTTCGATTATGTTCAGAATGATGTTGACCACATGGTTTCATATTGTATTTAAAAAACCATGATAACGTTTCAAAACAGTAATATAAAGGGCTTTAGTCTATTAACTTTCGCTTTAATCGGATATCGATGTATTCCTGTCCAAAAGTTATGAGATTAATTTTTGTGCCTAACCAGACGATCCCTTAACGTCTTTAGGTTTCTTAAGATGTATTAAAATTGATCAAAACTTACGTAAGGTTTGATAGTTTTTAAATTGTGGTCAACATTAATAAAAACAATCTGCGTTTGATGTTCTGATAAATGTCTTCCGAATAATTCCAGAATCACGTGCAGTAATTTTGTCCGATTGAAAATATACCCCATTCAATATTTGCCATGCCCATACCCAAACAATGCTACACCACACAGCGTGTATACTCCAGAGGACTGGCGTCATAGACGATATTATTTCGCTGATCGAGAATTAAAGTTATTGCAAGGAAATGTCTTCAGATTTCTGACGAATTTATATGGCAAATATTATTAAAGCTGGAGTAAACAGCATTAAATATTCAGTTACAATTGATCTAACTGATGTAACGAGATTAATGCTTACACCTCCGCACGGAGACCAATAACTCTCAGAATCCACGTATCGGGAAATCATTGAATTATTTTATATCAGCCAAAGCTTTTTTTGGAGACATTAAAATAAAACGTGAAAGGATGCCAAACCTTTCTATCATGATGGATTCCCAGTGTTATGAGGCAGATCATTCAGAATTGAGAGAAACCGCAGAGGGATTCAATATTAACAAACGTTCGTTCAAACGAAATATTCCTGAAAACTCCAACAATGCAACGGACATGATTAATGTGCACCGAGACAAAAGCACACACGTGACAGCGTCAGGCTATACCAAAACAAAAATATTATCTGCTTTGGTCACATTCTAGAAACTGAAAGTACTGCAAAACCCTATCCGCCATCGTCAAGCGTAAAACTGTTTCCGATCACAAAAAAAAATCATATCGATGGAGTCATGAAAGTAACCCACTTGATGGAGTGATTGGTTATTTCCTTTGGGTCTCTAACGTCGTACTGAAGGATATTTCAGGTATATGACGACGGATTGTCCACTTCATACTGTTCCTTAATTACTGGAAACCAGGAAGAAACATTGCAAAAACCAGCCCCGCGATTGCCGGAGCCACATTGTGTGACTCCCTCATATATCTGTTGGATGACAGACAGATTCGATCCCGCAAACAGTACATCGAAGTAGGATTGACGAGCGCATACGCTAACCAATAAGTCACGGCCAGGTGGCCCTGGAGGAATGGAGCGCGGTATCCTTTCATCAATAAAAATAATTAACACTCTCTTCTTTTGTCTGGATCAATTGACTGTATCAAGGGATGTATCGTTCTGTCTGCGCCTGTGTTTTGTCGTGATGCATCTTCATAGTTAATATTATTGACAATTGGGTGAACACAATTAATACATTATCAAGCAGTCCATCTTTGTATATGGGGTATGTCTGGACACGTGACCAATATGGAAACAATTCAGGGAATTATTAAATGTATCTGAATTTCTGTCTCAAACATAAAATTCAATGTAAAATCATTTCTTACTGTCCATTGATCTGGGCATTTCAACAAGAAGGTTGTTGTTGAGTTTTACATTGCTCTTACTGGAATGTTCACCAATGTAGTAGAACTATTTATCAAGGTAAATGAGTACACTTCCTACTACAAAAAAAAAAATTACACATACAATCTAATGTTTGTTGAATTATGAATTTATGGTCAATGTAATTTTAGCGCATTTGACATACTGTCTAAACACTAATAAAGTATAACAACTAGGACTTTATGTTTGTTTGGTTGGGGTTTAACAACGTACTCAAGGTTAGTTATCTTACATGACGACGGATTGTCCATTTTCCAACTGTTCTGTGCTTACATACGGTCGAAAGCCGGAGAGAAACCTGATAAAACCCGACCCTACAATCGCCGGAGCCCCATCCTCTGACTCGCTCATATAACCGATGGACGACAAGGGTCAAGAAGTAATGGATTTTTAAAGTAATTTTAACTATATTTGTACATACGCCTTGTTAATCCATATAGTCTTATTTGTTATCAATACATCAATCAATCAATCAATCCATAAATCAATCAATGTTAATCTCCCTTAAACAAGTTGACAAGTGCTGTTTCCTGAAAACATTTCATACAGAGCCAAATGAAAAATTAGCCAGCTGGGATGGTAATAGTATTTCTGGGTTTTTTGTCTATCCTACAATGCTTGTGTCTTGTGCTGGACTAGCCTGGAGTATTATCTGGGTAGGTTAGACGGTTAAGCCGGAAATCACCCTTCTCTGTAAGAATACACGAGCGTTACCACTGCAGACTTGTAATCTTGTCAGCAGCTTTTAAATTAAATCATTGGATGGTCAGGTATGGTACTCGATCTACGCTTTTATCTCATCATTGCCCTTTCCAATGAATTAGTCTGACACACTATAGGTAGCAAACTATATCTGGATCCAAGGTAAATCGAAAATTAAATTTTCTTCTCCAAACATAGCAACTTTGTTGACGAGTTTTTGTGTGAAGTTAGGTCGTCATTTAGTCTCGTGTCCAATGAGGATAATAATCCCCGTGTTTATCGCTTATTAGCCGTTTTCGATTTACCACAAAGCCACGGCCACGGGCCAACTTTACGTTATAGTTTCATACATCGGTGTAAACTAAACAAATGCCGGTAACAATAATCGCAGATGATTTTGGTTCTTGTGGGACATCAATAGCTTGACTGTGAGAGTAAATTAGTGTACCTGTCCGATTTGCCCCAGCAGATAGTGGCCTTTTGAGGTGAACCGCTGTTTGGTCGTGACAGTAGGTAGTGGTGGATATATCATTCAGATGACGGCGAGATAGCACAATGTGTAGAAAACGACTGACAACAAACAATGACAAGTTATTGGACAAACACAGGACAAACCCTTACAGATAAGAATCTTATCGAAAAGCTCAGCGGGACTTGTTTATGGATTACGCGAAGGAGGTAAAGAGCTCGATATTGATTAGATAGTCGATCAACTAAAGTTTATGGCCTTACTTCCGTTCGAAAGATCTACTTTGTGCATTTTATTTTACAAAACATGCCCAACGGGAGATCTACGACGGATCGGCTTCGTGTTGGACCAGGTTCTCGAAGATGCCATTTTGATGTAATAAAAACTTAAAAAACAAACGCTTTTAACTTTCAAAACGATATGAAACGCATTGTTAATTTGATCTGGATTTCAATAATTTTGATAAGGTATTTTAAAATGTCCACACCCAAATCTCTGTGTCACTAAGTCTGCCTAACAAAGACGGATTGTCGTAGAGTGAAACATTTCTGATGGCTGGAAGGGCTTTTTGTAACATCAGGTGGACTAGGTTCAGTATTTAGAAACCTTGATCGTTAGTCTTATATTAAATAAAGGTCACTGCTAACTTCCAACTAGAGCTAAAAGCGATACTCCTTTCTGCAATAACATGCATATAGGTAAAACGGGCATCATTTCTTGTGTTGAATTATGCTCTCTAATCGAGCAATATCCATTTTATGTAATTGGATCATAAACATTGGGTTATGCTTTAACTACAGTCAAATTCATCCACGAGGTAATTTTCTTGGTAATTTTATTACTAAACAGAAGAGCTCCACAAACATTGACCAATCAAATATCTTCAAAATAGGTGACTACGCCATGAGACCTGTTTATATTAGGGTTTACCTTCGACAGTTCACACATGTTATTAACACATAAGAGTGTAAGTAGCATGGAGTCGTGGACAGGATTGTCCAGGCCGAAACTTTTAGCTGCCAGTGGTCGTAGGTAGGTATATATCTGTAACCCTCAGATTATTTTATAAAATGAAGAAACGATAAATCGATGCCATATTTAAGTCTATTTAATGGTAACTTTTTAAGTGATATAGGGGTTATTGCTGCCGGGAACAGCGCTTTAATTTTCTAATTTATTTGCATCAAGGTATCTTGTGAAACGTATTTATATACGATTCAATCGACATATTTGTTTCTTGGCGCCTTGCCAAAAATTCCCCGTACACTCTGTCCAATTAAATTTTCCACTGAAACATCTAGCAATCTACTTCCCCTCCTGTGTATAAAAAATACGTAACGGTTAATATATTTTGACCTTTTAAAATACAATTATTATAAGTAAGGACCAGGATTATAGTAATCGACGTATTGGTTCATTTCAATTTAGGAATTGAATAGAGCATTACATGTTTAAAGTTTGTAATCATTTTATGGTTTCTCCAGAACTATTAAAGTCTAGTCTATACGGTTGGAGTAATTGCAGATCTTGATGGGCCAAGTTAACTTGTGATGTCTCATTTCAACAATAAAGTCCTCTGACTATAAACAGTGAGATTTCATTTTCTAACCGAGCATTTGTATATAACACTTCACTTCATGGTTGTGCTGCCGTTTACTCTTTGAAACTACATCGCCCTCATATCCCAGACAAGCACTTAGACCCGGCGTTAACCAATCAATCAATCAATCAATCAATCAATCAAGTAACATCAAAATGGGAAATTTACTTAAATCGTTTATGTAACTAAATTGTTATAGTATATGGTCTTCATCTATCGGTATCACAACGCACAACTTTTATCTTCAGATACTTTTGACCGACACTTTAACTTCAGCAATTTCTCTTTGGGCGGAATTGGTTCGATTATGTTCAGAATGATGTTGACCACATGGTTTCATATTGTATTTAAAAAACCATGATAACGTTTCAAAACAGTAATATAAAGGGCTTTAGTCTATTAACTTTCGCTTTAATCGGATATCGATGTATTCCTGTCCAAAAGTTATGAGATTAATTTTTGTGCCTAACCAGACGATCCCTTAACGTCTTTAGGTTTCTTAAGATGTATTAAAATTGATCAAAACTTACGTAAGGTTTGATAGTTTTTAAATTGTGGTCAACATTAATAAAAACAATCTGCGTTTGATGTTCTGATAAATGTCCTCCGAATAATTCCAGAATCACGTGGAATAATTATGTCCGATTGAAAAGATACCCCATTCAATATTTGCCATACCCATACCCAAACAATGCTACACCACACAGCGAGTTTTATACTCCAGAGGACAGGCGCCATTGACGATATTAATTCGCTGATCGAGAATTAAAGTTATTGCAAGGAAATGTCTTCAGATTTCTGACGAATTTTTATGGCAAATATTATTAAAGCTGGAGTAAACAGCATTAAATATTCAGTTACAATTGATATAACTGATGTAACGAGATTAATGCTTACACCTCCGCACGGAGACCAATAACTCTCTGAATACACGTATCGGGAAAACGTTAAATTATTTTATATCAGCCAAAGCTTTTTTTGGAGACATTAAAATAACACGTGAAAGGATGCCAACCTTTCTATCATGATGCCATTCGCATTGCCATGAGGCAGATCATTCAGAATTGAGAGAAACCGCAGCAGGATTCAATATTAACAAAAGTTCGTTCAAATGAAATATTCCTGAAAACTCCAACAATGGTACGGAAATGATAAGTGTTCACTGAGACAAAAGCACGCACGTGACAGCGCCAGGCTGTACCAGAACTAAATTATCATCTGATTTGGCCACATTTCAGAAATTGAAAGTAATGCAAAACCCTATCCGCCATCGTCGTGTATAAAACTGTTTCCGATGATAAAAATGGAGTCGTGAAATTAACCCACTGCAGGGGCTTATCGATTATTTCCTTGAGGCCTTTAACGTCGTACTCAAGGATATTTCACTTATATGACGACGAATTGTCCCCTTCACATTGTTCTTTGCTTCATTACGGTTGAAAACCAAGAAGAAACCTCGTAAAGTCTCCCAAAGAGAAACAACAACAAGCAACCACTTGATTATATCAAAGTGGTACTAAAAAACGGATTTAAAAAAAATCGCATCTCAGCTTTAAACATGTAAACGTATGTGTTACTCAAAGAGCCATTTTAATATGTATCCAAATAAATTAACATTGGGTTTGAATGACAAAGCTTGTGCATACGCCGTGTTGTTACAGATGCCTTCCTATACATACACAAGGAAACGGACACACTGGTGACCAACCGTGTTTTCGAACCATGACATAAGTCCCACCTGTTAAATTAACTAATTAACGGCCATGATTACTCGAATGCAAGTGCGATACAGATGTTTGTTTTTGAAAATATGCGATTAAATAATAAACTGATGTCGAAAAAACTAAGTCTTTCCTAAGATAAGGTTAATTCTCTTATATGACGACGGATTGTCCATTTTGCCACGGTTCCTTGCTTACATACGGTCAACAGCCGGAGAGAAAATTGATAAAACCACCCCTACAATTACCAGAGCCACATCGTCTGACTCACTCATATACCAGATGGTCGACAACGGTCAAGACGTAATGAATTTTCAACTTTATTTGTTGATGAGCCATGTAAATTCATATAGTATTGTTTGTTATGTTAACATCAATCAATCAATCAATCTAAACGCCACTTAAGCAAATGGACAATGTTGTTTCCTGAGAACATCTAATGCAGAACCAAAAGCAACTTAAGACAGCTGAGATGGCGATAGTATTTCTGGTTTTTTTTGTCTATCCTACAATGCTTGTGGCTTGTGCTGGACTAGCATTGAGAATTATCTGGGTTGGTTGGGAGGTAAACCAGGAAATCCCCCTCCTGTGTAAGAATACAAGCGTTACCACTGCAGACTTGTAATCTTGTCAGCAGCTTTAAAATTAAATCATTTGATGGTCAGACATGGTACTCGATCTACGCTTTTATCTCCTACTATCGGTAGCCAACTGTATCTGTCTGATAGGTCAATCGAATATTGTTGTTGACGAGTTTTTTTGTGTGTGAAGTTAGGTCGTCATTTAGTCTTGTGTCCAATGAGGATAAAAATCCCTGTGTTTGTCGCTTAATAGCCGTTTTCGATTTACCACAAAGCCACGGCCACGGGCCAACTTTACGTTATAATTTCATACATCGGTGTAAACTAAACAAAGTCCGGTAACAATAATGGCAGATGATTTTGGTTGTTGATTGACTTTGTGAATAAATTACTGTACCTGCTCGATTTGTCCCAGCAGATAGTGGCCATTTGAAGGAAACCGCTGTTTGGTCGTGACAGTAGGTGGTGTTGGATACATCATTCTGATGACGGCGAGATACCAGAATGTGTGTAGAAAACGACTGACAAGTAACAATGACAAGTTATGGGACAAAGGCAGGACAAACCCTTACCCTATGGAATCCTAGAGGATTTTAAAAATCATTGTGGAAATTATAGAATCCTATAGGATGTCCAAAATCTTATAGGGTTTTTTTCTGTAAGGGAAACCATGGCGCAGCCTGATCAAGACTAGGTTACAAATTTACCATGCTACAATATATTTAATATATCATGTGTTTCATACACTGTATATTAACGATACAACTAGTCTCTATTTCGTTTGTAGCTTGTGATCTTACAGATTTATAAATGCAAAACAAGTCAAAATAAGTAGATATTTAGGAACGGGAACAACGCTTTAAAAAGTATTCAATTGACGACTCCTTATTTTCGTTGGATTTATTCTCCATAATAAAACACTGTGCAAAGATTTAAAACAAAATTATTAAATTTTGTGGGAATAAATTCCATCATATTTGCTTTATCTATTCGTCCGCCCTTTGTCGCCTTTACAAGTTCCACTGCAGCTATCGACAATGTCCTTATCTCCCATCTTGGTTTGGTCGTCACGTGATACATTTCAGTCTTCCCGGTCTCTGGCCAGGTGGCGAATCAGGATCTTATCAAAAGTCTCCAGGAATGAGTTGTGGATTACACAATCGATATCAGATTGGTGAAGGTAAGGAGCTCTAAATCAACTATTTAGCCGATCAAGTATATTTACTGAAGTTGTTTCTGTTTGACAAGGTCGACTTTCGTGTAATTTGCTCAGCACAGTATCGCCCTACACCAAAGCATGTCCAACGACGGCACTAGGACAGATCGGCTTTATGTTGTCGTTCAAAGCAGATACAAGTGAGTTTTCCTAACAAAGACTACATGTAAGTACCGGAATTTGAACCATTTGTGAGGCTATGAATGGGCGTTTGTTCTACCAGGAGACCTAGGCGCCGTATTTAAAAACCCTGACTGTTGGTATAAATTTGATTAAAAGTCGGATTACTTATCACAAGAGCTTACGTTTCCGCTTTCTCTTCAGCGTGATGTCGACTGAGGTATATTGATATAAGATTCAATCGAGCTATTTGTATCTTGGCGTCTTGTCAAAAAAAAGGAAAGGGTCGGAGTATTCTATAGTTTGGTTCATTACAATTTTACATGTGAATAAAATTTTACATGTTTGAAGATGATTATCATGTTAAAGTTTCTCATAAGGTAAGTTACCCACAGCCGTGTCTTTGTGCTTTGCGTGTGCGCTTATTAACCATACTACGATGTACCGTTCACCATCATCCGAACACATGGTATCGCTATTATATAGAATGATATGGAGATACCATGCGACATTTTTTGACTTTTTTGTGTTCTGACCTAGTCCAAATGCTGGATTTCTATTGGCAACATACACCTAAACTCGCTTAAGCCTATCAGCGACATTCTATCGCACAACAGTCACGTATATTTGTTTTGATAGTTCTTTTCAAACATCTTCAGACTCCAACGTTTGATTAAAACCGTGGCCGTGTTACCTCCATGCCTTGCGCAGGCGTACAGTTCGTCTTCGTTGAAAAGCTATGGTACTTGATCGTTACCAAATGAGACTCGAAAAACGACAACGACTGGATTTATTATCTAAACCGTGAACAGAAAACCTGTTCTTGATCATGTTTATAAGCTGTTTCGAGTACTGATTTCAGTCATTATTTCCCTCCTACTGTCGTTGAGTCGGATTATTTCATTGGCCGGTGGATTTAGGAGAAAACCCCAGATGGTACAAGATTACGTGCTCTTATTCGGCTCGATAGATGTTTTCAATGTGCCTAGGCTAATACATCCATGTCTTAACCTTGTCTCGCGAAGATGACCGTTTACAGGATCGAGTCTTTCTGTGACCATCAGGAATATGAGGGAGTCACAGGATGTTTGTCCTGAATTCGCGGTGGTGTTTTATTACAAGGTTTCTGCCGGTTTCCCACCGTAATTAGACAAAGAACTGTGTGAACAGGAGAATCGGTGGTCATGCAAATGAAATGCCATTGAGAACGACATTAAACCCCAATCAAACAAAACAAACCTAAGCTTAGTTTACAAGGTCGAAGTAATGGCAGATGGGCCACTGTAGCGATAAGGTGGCATTGTTGCATACATATGTGAAAATTTCGGGAATCACATCTTTTAGGTAAAAACATCTTCATTGCAATGTATCGGTATCACAATGTACAAATGTATGTTAAGATAATTGGGACTAACACTTCAGTTTAGCTGTTTGACTTTGGTTCGAATATTCCCACATAATTATGTGGAAAGCTGCTGACCTCATGGTTTCATATTTGAGTTCAGAAGATACTGCTCAAGTTTCAAAATTTAATAAAGGGATTTAATGTGGTCATTTTACGTCAATCAATCAAAGCTATGGGAGTAATTTACCTACGTTAACAGATGTATTACTAAACATAACAGTTTCCATTGGAGTCAAATCCGCTTAAGCATTCATAGCATACCAGTTCTGTCTGAAAATTAAACCACAAAAACCACCCATTGATAGTTCGAAGAATTCGGCTGTGAACAATTCCTGATTCTCGTTAAATACATAGGTACAATTAACAAGACGTCCAATCCAAGATTGATCATACCCACGACATAAGCTGGCTGCGGTGTTGATAGTTTTTTTGTGGCTTGTGTTGAACTAGCGTTGAGATTTATCCGAGTTGGTTGGAAGATAAACCATAAAAACCTCCTCATGTGGAAGAATATATAATTGTCACCACTAAAGACTTGTAATCTTGTCAGCCTTTAAATTAAATCCTGCTACTCTACGCTTTTAACTCCTCGTTGCCCTTTCAAATGAATTAGTCTGACACACTATCAGTAGCAAACTATATCTGTTCTCATAGGTCAATCTAATATTAACTCGCTTCTCCAAAATACTACATTTAATGATGAATTTTTTACAAAGAAAACAATTTTTACGTGCACTCTAATTTCAAGAGAACAATTTGATAACAATCTCGGAAAACTAATTTCCAATCATAACAGATAAGACATGTACTTAGATATTAGAGAGAATTAACATATTGTAATAGCATATACTTCATCACATCATATGTTATCTTAAAATAATAACACAGTGTATTCAAGAGGGAATTCGAAATAGCAGTTTCATCCATAGAGCATGTTTTATTTATTACCGTTAACATTATTATTGCACCTCAGTTTTTTTTTTTACAAAAACGAAGACACAAATTGTGTTTTTGATTTTCGTTGTTTATTTTGTTGTGCACTCCCTCTCCATTTACCCTACACATACAACCTTTCCTGATTTGAAAGCTGTATTTGAGAAATGTTTTTTCTTCTTTGTTCAATAACGGTATCTGAAGCATATATTGTTTATGACTCGATATACCATGTTATGATCTTACTGCTAGCGAAAACACGGTGCACGTCATACTTTTCAACGGAACTACATGTACCAACCATTTGCGTGTGTTCCATCCAAAAACATTGTAGGTTATTACAATGCTAAACAGTGAGTGACAGATGCTATTAAGGATATTGATCTAAATTTGAATGTAGTGTATCGGGTTGTCTGTTTTATGTTAGCGAAGAATATGTGTGGTAATGACTGGCTTAGTTCGCAAAATATCTGTGACATATTTATTATTATGCTAAAATACTGTATAACTGATGTCCGCAGTGTTTCCAGACGATATCCACTCACATTCTCCATTTCTCTACTATTCCATTCTTTTGTGTAGAAAGATCTGCGAGGTTGGATTGTTATGAAGACAACATACGCGTTTTGAGATTAGTGATAGTGAAGACGGATTGTCCACTTCACACTGTTCTGTACTTAATAACGGTGGAAAATCGAGAGGAAACCTAGTAAAGGCCACCACCTCGACTGCCAGAGTCACATCGTGTGACTCACTCATATACCCGAGGGTCGCCAGACGAACTTTATCCTCTGAACGGTACATCGAAGTCGGATTAGTAAGCGCACGTGCTAACCACTGAGCCACATCCGCGGGCTTCTGCCCTAGGTAATATCTTATTGGACATACCTCATGGTGTGCCAAAATGGATACGTTTTGCGTTCCATAGACTGCTAATAATTTCAAAATCCAGGATTGAATTAGGCTGATGAAGCCGACACGCGATATTTATAAAGTACGGTGCTCTCCAATGAAATACACGCAAACAAATATTGAAATGATGTCAACGGAAAAAAACAATCCACAAACTATTAACAGTGCAGTATACACAGTCTACACCATGTTGACAGACCGATTGGTTGGTCGAGGCGTTAGGCCACGCTTACGCTATTTCACTTATATGATTGTGGTGTATTCCAACAAAAACTGACACAAGCATAACCATAACATATGAAATGTTTTTATTGTGTCGGAAAGTTTACCTTCCTTCAGTGCGGAGTTCAGGCAGAATTGGTAAGCTCTTCTGGTCTTTGTTTGTTGCCAGTGGCGTCGAGGCAGTTCCCTTCATCCATAGGGCTGGCACATCGTCACACAAATAGAAGAACTGGTCCGCGGCCGTGGAGTAGTGGTTATGAGTGTGCTTTCTAACGCCTACTTCGATGTACTGTTCACGGGATCGAGTCCGTCTGTCAACCCTCAGGTATATGAGGGAGTCGCAAGATGTTGTTCCGGCAATCGCGGGGATGGTTTTTACGAGGTTTCCTCCCGGGTTTTCCACCATAATAGGACAAGGAACAGTGTGAAGTGGATAATCCGTCGTCATATGTGAAATACCCTTGAGTACGACATTAAACCCCAATCAAACCATCGATGAAATAGATGTAACCTTACGAACGGCGTTAAACCCCAATCAAACAAACAAAACGATTCACCAAAAAGAGCACTATATTGGTACGCTTCTATGTAATATGTATATATTCTGCATTGAATATTGATGTAGATATACGTTTCGAAAATCTGTGTCGGGACATGTTATCTTTGACAGGTGTATGATTAATATGGGTTATTTAAGGATGATGTGGGTTATATTTAAAGACGTTTACGTCAATAGGTCGAAAACGTCATGCAATTGAATTATCATGAGAATACTGACACTTTTGAGCCTTAATTTACCTCGGTAATGTAAATACAACGATAGCGTGGAATAATTAAAAACTGTGAATTCACATATATTTAATTGGGAAATAAAAAATCAGGGTGTATAAGAAACATAATAATAATAATAATAATATACTTTTATTTCAGACTAGGGTCCATATAACATTACAATTGCACATGGTTCGCAAGAATACAGCGATTTCAGAGTCATATACGACTGTACACATATGTTAATTCATTAAGCATGTCAATTAATGACTGTACAAAATATTCTTCCAATGTTTAATAATCTTAGAGAATACGACAATATCACAATTAAGGATAGTTTCAACAAGGATATTATCACACAATTCGAGTCTGGTTTTGAAAGAGTAGGCAGATGTCTTATAAAACTCTTCTTGTCTTCTGATGTTTTGTTATTTTTTGACGATCTTCTCATATATATAACTTGTTTATCTATAGATTGCATGTGTTCAGTTATACATGGAGTACTTTCTCAAATGTAAAAGCTACACAAATATGACGTTTTAGTGCAATTTTAGCTCTGGTATCCATGCTAATGATTTTAAGCAGGTGGTTTTCCTTAACAATAATATTTTTAAAATCTATTTACGACCGCATAGCTCTTACATTTGACTAATTTTGTTTTTACTTAGGTCGACTAATACATTTTACTGTGTTTAAATGTCAGGGATGCGGAGCAGGTGTGGCAGATGTAATTTATGTTTGCCTGTGCCGTTGTCGCCCGAGCAAATGTTGCGGGCCAATCGTTCTGGTGCAGCTCTTGGTGTGCAGTTCCCATCGTTGCACTTGTCCGTTTTTTGTTGGTTGTTGTTTCATTACTCTTTTTATTTATTTAATTTTTTGTTTAATGGTCGAGGGGGCATATTTTCTTGGAGCAACTATCGAGCAATGACCGAGAACTAAAACGATGTTCCACATAATTATATAATACTGTGATGCGTGGAATGACATTAGCTTGTATCATAGCGATAGCTAATGGACAATACATAACGACGTGTGTCGCAATTATATTCACTTTGGGGCGGTGAATCAATTCATATAGACTATTAAAAACATTGACGTTATCTCCACTGGTCAGTCGGTGGAAACGATTCAGACTTCTTGCTGATTTATCCTGTGTTTTTGTACTTATTTTGCTGGCGTTTTACCACGATCTAGTCTATTCCATTTTGACGAAGATATGCCGATAAAAAAACAATTTTGACTTTTTTTTTTCCCATGACAAACAAGTGCTAGAAAGGTATAGATTGTGAGATCCCGAAACCTCGTGAAGATGGATGACTCCAGACCGAATGTGTACAATATTGGAAGTGGGTAAATCTCAAGAGAGATGCCAGACAGATAAATGTCATATGTAGACTAATAGAAAACTTTTAACCTTGATAAGAAAACGTATCACCAAAGTTCAATCAACATAATCTGAAAATGATCAATAACGGGGTGGTCTGTTTGAGCCATCTTAACAATAACATCAGATAACCCTGTCAACTCAAAGGATATTAATTCCAAAGCAATTGTAACCCCGTCAGTTAGTCCTACACAATGAATGGCATCACTGACACATCACAGCAAACACATTCACAGTATTTTAACAGTTATTTAAAATTTCGATTTCTTAAAAACAAAAACAAGGTTTGATATTAGATTATCAATTACATAAAGATTTAATTTTATGAAGTGAACAAGATATTAATTAATACTAGTTTAATTTCAAATAATAGAATTTTCCAATTGTTTTACAGCTGCTGGTTTGCCGCAGAGCATTATCAACAATTATATCTTAAGCATTGAATTAAACAAAATACACCGAGACTGTGCCAATTATATATTAATAGTTCAGCCGTGACGTCACAAAGTCGCTTTTTTGTAAAAGCGTTTTCTTTTAGAGAACCGCTGCTCGCATTGCGTTCTAATTTTGCTCACATGTGTAGTAGCTCTGGGGCTTTTTTCGATTCTAGATGTGGAATGGTGTCTAGAGACCAAAAGTGTTATCCATTTTTGTCTACGATCAGTACTTTTTGAGTTATTGACCATTTTTTGAAAAAGTGACGTCACACTCGTAAAGTCGTTGTGAAGTAATTTATAGCTTAATGATTTTTATTCAAACGTCGTTATGCATCTCTATCTTTCTTCCTTGCAGCTGATTACTTATTTAACCAAATTGGGAAAAAAATTGCCTGGGCGTTACTATGACGTCATAGTTGACTTATGCTAATAACTTCCAGAGTTTGTAATTGTTGCACATATTTTTTCGGTATCTGATTTATACCACCCTTATTGGTAAAGCATCAAAAACTAGACGTTATTGCAGAAGAATTGTAGAAAATATAGGCAATTTTACCCTTTTTTCTGTTTTTTACTGCAGTATATTAAATTTAGTCCGAAATTTTGAGTAACTAGTTTTGTTGTGTACATCATCTATCAACCTTTCAATGGTATACTGAGAGATTTGATGTAGGATGAACAGTTTTTCCATAATGTCATTTAAAAAAACATTACCGCGAAACGATAGTAACAGAAGCTGGAAGTTAGAATAAGGGATGGTCAATGGGATATAACTGTGTCTGGTATTTTTATTGCCATTGTGTTGATAACGAAAATAGATTGGGTTCCTTATACAGCTGCATAAACATTTGCTTTGTATTGGAAGGGAACAAACGAAAATGAAAGTAACTATTATAGTGCTCGCTAAGATTTAGCCCTTAAAACCCTTTGTTGGATATTTGCGCATTGATCGTTATAAACATTGGTCGAATTTAAACGTCATAGACAACTGAATAGTTATCGGAATCCTATATAGCTGTCGCTACAGCTCTAGTTATAACTTCAAACGGCTACAAAGATATTGTCAAAGGATATATATGTAGGCCTATTGCACATTCTTGCAGTCTATTGTACTTAAAAGCGTCCGGAATAACATATTATGTCTACCATTACTCTTAAACTGCATTCATGAACTATACTAACTGGCTGATAAAGGCTCCGTTGTGTTGCACACAAATAACTGTTTCGAGACCTCCAATTCACCAACTGTTTGTATATACAAGAAGTATATTCTTAAATGACGTTTCCCAGAAAATATTTTTTCTTATGCAGTTGATTTGGGAGCAGTGAAATGTCCTCTTACTAATAGCTCTGTGATTTTGGATGGATCAATTATATTCCATTTTGGAGATACTTTGGGGAGCGCTCCCAAGTTACTCCCGCGCTGGGTTTACTTAGGTTTCTTAAGTGACTACGACCGGGTCCCTCGTCACCTCGACTACCTCAAACCATTTGGATTTCTCATTACAATATAAGATCTCGCTTGACTCCCAGTCTATCATTCCAGATTCTATCAGTATCTATTCAGCATAGACCTTTATTGCAATACGCAATGCCATGGAGGCACATCTTCCCGAGGCAAGGCGGAAAAGAAGATCGTCACATTAAAAGCCTCTCTCCCTTTCTTACCTTGCCTCCAAGAGGCGATAAAACCTGAGTAAGCTAGAGTTGACCACGGCTGCTTTTGAATGACCTCTATTTACTCTACCCAATCCGATGGGGGCTTTCTTAGAATACGAAAGAGACGGTCTAAACACAGGACGACAAGTAGGCTATTTTT